>JANPWX010000031.1:778069-943637 GCA_024734555.1 Trochalopteron elliotii
GGCTGCCAAGTTGGGAAAAGGGGACGCACCACGCCCACTCTCGCTCTCTCCACGCTTCCCCCATGATGAGAAGGGGCTCTGGCAAAGCCCCTTCCGCATGGCTGCACTGAATAAACACCTTCCCTAACAAGAGAGAGCACGCTTCCTTCTTCCAAGCCTGAACCACGCACAGTCTGCTGAGCTGAAGGACCCACATGAACTGTTTCTGTGGGCTGGGGGAATTGGCTAGCCGGCAATAGCACCCCACCACGAAAGAAACATATACAGAAATATTCTACTAGAGCAATCAAACAGGCATTATTATGTTGTTAAGCAACCTTCTACCTATGTAATCAATTTACATTGTGGAAATAGCTTTGAAGGCATATGCCTTAAAATAACCTGTCAGAGGGGTAGATGTAATCAAAAAGGAGCTGTTAAACATCAGCTAAAGGTATATTACTGCTCTAAAGTATCCAAATACAAATATTTCAATGTAAATAAGAAATTAACTTTAGTGATTCACATATGCTTCATAACTTTTTAGCTCATTATAGAATGTCACACTGATCTACCGCCTCTGATATTATTTCAAGTTTTACTACTTCCTTTGCATTAAGGCTTTAGCATTACTTCAAATTACTTTCCTAACCACATTTGGTATCTCATAAATTCAGAAGACAGTTAAAATAGAGAAGTTTTACAAAGCATAAGCTCAAGTGTCTTTGGTAATGAAATTATTTCTTTCTAAGTTCTTGCCTATACAGCAGTCTGAGAAAAGTGTGGAAAAAAAATTCTTCAAAAAACCAAGGAGCAACACAGCAATCCTACCAGCTCCAAACACAGAAATACTTTCCTGAATCATACTTCTGTGTGTGTGTGTGATATGGACTACTTTAATATGTGGTGTTGTTTTTATTTTTTTTTTCTATTAGAAAATTTAAATTGATTCAACTTATGTATATATGTATAAGGGAAGTGATCCATTAAGCTATGAGTATGAGGGTATTAAGCTATGGGTATGAGGAATGAAGTTTTGGGGGTTTGTCCTACTTTCTCCCATGTAAATCAGCGACCCCCTGAGCTGCGTTTAGGCCATGGTCTATGAGTTGGATTTACTTCCTGTGATGTCAGCCACATTCGCCATCCCTCTCTTTCACTGAATGTGCTAAAAGGAATCCTCTTCTGTTAATGTTCACTGCTTTGAAATACGGTTTGCCACACAAGCCATTTTTAAAGCACTGAAGCACATTCTACTCATAGTACTTGGAATTCTGCACAAAATAATCCTGTAACATAAACTAAGAACTAACATAGTTGCTTTGGTGTGCAATTTTTTGATTCTGTCATTTTTTGTTAACCTGCATAAGTACAATATAATTTCCAAAGCAGAATTGCTGTAGAAAATATAAAATATATAATATGAGAAGCAGGTCACAAAAGTTCAAAATTTTTATGAAATGTTTAAAACGTCTGTTCATAAATGTGCAGGATGCAAAAGAATAGGTTTGGTTTCTGATTGGCATATGCAATGTGAATATATGAAAGTTCATTAGTTTGCAATCTGAATTTTGATACCACTTTCAGCTCAGAATTCGTCTTAGCTAGAGAATTGACAGCATTTTGATAAAACAGAATTAATGTGAAAAGAGCAAAACATAGCAAGCAAACTGATTCACATTTGGAAAAAATTACAGAAACCAATGCTGCTAATTGCAATCTGACCAACAGATATTTCATACTTCATTACCAAGCATTATCTTAATTTCAACTAATAATGCTGAACTCAGTCATACAAAATTACTAAATTAAAATGATTCCATTTAAAATTGTAATAATTATAGTTTCACAAAATAATGTTACTGGAAGTTTCATTTCAGCAGACTCCCAAAAACCTCACTAGAATCATGTAAGTAATATTCAAGTATTTGCACTTCAAGCAAGAGTTACTCTCTGCCTTGAGGAATCTATAATATAAAACATGATAGAATAGACTAAATTAATTTTTAATTTAAAAAATATTAAATTAATTTTGAAAACATGAGGTCATGCGTAAGTGTGGAATAGATATTTATTTTGGATGGTGCACCGTAAACCCATGGAAGTACACCCCCTTAATTAGGATTGGACCTGGTCCATGGAGCAAGCAGAATTTAAAGCTGCTCTGTAAGCAAATTTCAATGTTACAATGAACATTTGAAGAGTAAAATTCATCCTGCTTCCTGTAAAGCTACCTAGGACAAAATAACTTACAAGTATTTGTCAAAGTACATACAGCTAAGAACAATTAACTGAACAGAGGAGCATCTACTGATCTTCTACCTTTCTTTTTAGTGAAAGATAGAAATTGAATCTACAGTAACAGCTATTCAGCTCTGAAACCATATCAAATAACACTTGATTTGAACCCTAAAAATAACACTCAAAGATTAATTTGTTTAAAACTTGGGAAAATGTACTGCTACAGAAAATAAATATGGAACTATTAACTTTAAAGATACAGGTGAATGTCCCTGAATTTGATTGGCTTTGGTCATAAATTAAATCTGAATTGATGGCACATAGGTCTGCAAAAGGGGAATTTAACTCCTACAAGGCAGTTCTTGTTCAAGACAATTCAAAATGGAGAATTTCAATTATATGAGTAGCAAACGATCAGTTTCAAAGGACATATACTGACAGAAGCTTACATTATTACTTCATATTGTGAAGAAATTTCACAATATGTGAAATCATAAGGTAAAATGTGAAATTAGTGAAGAAATGTGAATGTAATGAACAAGCACAAAAAGGGAATATTGGAGAGCAACCTCTAATCTCAGCCTATTCCTTATCCATTCAGAGCTGATGAAATTTACAGCAAGACTAGTAAATCCAAGGTTAACGGAAATAAATTGAAATGCTATAGTTGAATGTGCTACAGTGGATACCTCCATGAATTACACTATTTCAGATAAAGATATGGGAAACTTACTACTTTTGATTGAGATGTAGTCAAACACAGTCTAAAACAATACCACAGTGTTCAAATGAATGAAGCAGATATGCAAGAAAAGTGAGATATGTGGCAAAATGTAGAGAAACTTTGGAGGACACATGGAAGATGTTTTAGTAGTCACCTTGAGAATGCTACTGAATATTACATGCAAAATTGCACTGATCATATTGTCTGGAGAACTAAAACAGAAGAACCAACTAAGATTTCTAAAATAAATTAAATGCTTGTTTTATAGTCAGAGAAAAGCAAATTAATAAAACATAGCCTGGAGTAGCAGTTAGCAATTTTTTCATTGAAAACAGTGGTTACCTGGAGCTCCCAAAACTTCAGTTCCACATAAAATCTGAAGGCAAACTAAGCTTTATTAAAGACAGAAGAATAACCTGAGTTTACAATTGCTCAGCTCCAAATATGTTGAATCTCAATTGCATTCTTACAAATTCACAGAAGAAACTCCTCAGCTGGGAAGTCTGAAAGGATGAAAATTGGAATGTCTTGAATCCTTTTAGTTTATTCCATGGGAACTGTGTTGGGGGCTAACTACTGCTTATTGATATCATGTACATGCTATCATGGCATAATTTCCAAATGTACTCCACAATGCACAGGTTTAATGGCATTATGAATGTTAGCAGAGCTTTTACATTGATTGGTTAACAATACTTTTAACAGGAGTACCAGGAGACTGATAGGTTCAACAAAAGCACCAGTGACACAGTTTTCTTTTGAAGACTGAGTTAACATGAAAGTATCTTGAGATTTGAACACTGAGCAGCATTTCAGATGAAATCTCAGCTCCATTAAAATCAGCGGAGAAAGTTTGCAGTAGCTTCAGTGGGACTAAGTAATTTGTTGTTTAAACATTTTCTAATTTATTGTTAGTGACCTGGTACCTGTTTTCATGCTTCTGTACTTAAACCTGTGCCAAAACCACACAGCTTTGCCCTTTCAATACTCTCCACTCCCTGAAATCCTTATCAAATAAACAACAGCTTGTTTTCCTGAAGAATGAGACTAAAGATGAAAGAAATCATCTAAAGATGTTTTTATGGTTCACCTAAGGTGTTCAAAAGCAGAAGACATTTTTTGCTATATATTGCAAAATTGCTCTGCATTCTATGTGCACTTATATATGAAGAACTGTGATGGTCACTAGTGGATAATAAGCAATCCTATACAGCAATCCCAGCAGCATGCCTGGATGTGTGTTTCATGGATTAGCTATTTCAGGTTTTATCTGGAGTATACTTGCCAACATTTTTCTTAAGAAAAAGGAGAAAATTTCCTGTGTTGCTAAGGTTACTACTATTTCCTGGATAATATCAGCAGTGAAGATGCTGGCTGTCACTTTGAGACAAAAGTTAGGCTTCCATCACTTTGTAAGATCTGGTTCTTATTCCTTGTTTTGACATTTTTGAATAAAGCCCTTTAATAAAACAAATTTTCTGTGTTGAAGTACCAGTAGATTTTACCTGTTTACTGTTAGAGATTTTAGAAGAGAGTGAAAGCCCTCTTTGATTTGTAGAGATGATACCTATGATAAAATTGGAGAAAATAGTGAAAAGGATAAGCAGAGGAGAGCAAGAAAACCTTTCTCAAAAGTTTTTACTATTTATATCCCACAAAACCTTGGTGAAAGCTAGGGCTCATGGGAGTCCAGATATGTCAATAAAATGCATGAATACATCACCTCTCATGATCTCCCGGGAACACACTTGTCATTTATTAAAAATTATTTTACTAGAAGAATGAGTCAGTTGTTTTACTGTGCCCAAGAGTCAATAACAAACTAATGGACAAACAAACAAGCAAACAAACAAGGGCCCTCAAAGTTCCAGTTAAGACAAACCCGGCTCCAGAAATCTTTTGTGACAGCTAAAATCATATAATGGCTTGGCTTGGAAGGGATCTGAACTACCATGTAGTTCCAACCTACAACATGGTTGCAAAAATTTTAGAAAGGTTGCGTCTAGTTTCAGCAAAATTTAGTTAAACCAGCTGTAGTCACTTCTGAAAATGTCAGAAAACCTTTACTAACATTCTGTCTTAGGAAACTGATTAATATAGAGATTTCTAAAAATCCAGGGTATGCAGTCTCAAATAAAAAGCAGTTAGCTAGCAATGACATGCTTTCCATGGTTTGAAGTCTGAGGCATTATACTGGTATCTCTATCCATACTTAAGCTTCTGATAAATAGAATGTATTTTCAGAGAAAAGCCAGCAGTAGGAATTCTCATCCACATTAGCCAGATGTAATTACACTCAAAAGATCAAGAAATTAATTTAATTTTCTTTTCATTTAAGTGATTGACTTTAAAATAATTACTTGATTTGAGCAATAGAATGTAAATTAATTTATTTTTCCAGGGTCACAGGGCAAATTTGGGTGAGAATTTAAAACAGTGGCCAAGCCTTCTGGTTCTTAGCCCTCTAGTCCTAAACACAATCAATACTAAACTGTTTCCCAAGAAGCCTGAAGTTTAATGAACTTTCCCATTCATGGGATAGAAAATAAATTAGTTTTTCCTTTTGGAGTCCCAGATCAGCCAGAGAACTGCATTTTTTATCGTAACTATAAGACATTTTTAAGCCACCATACTATTTTTTTTCTCTTTAGTTATTTTAGCACTCAAGTTTCTCTTACTGAAGAACACAGACAAATTAAGTTTACGTATGTCTCAAAGGAGGAGCTCAAGAAAAATAGTTAATAGCCTCGTAATTTAATGGCTAAACACTATATTTATTATATATACTTGAATTCTCATCTATCATACCAATGTACCCATCAGAAGAAGGTCCATGAGGCTGGTGAAAGGTCTGGAGGGGAAGCCATAAGAAAAGTGGCTGAGGTCACTTGGTCTGTTCAGCCTGGAGGAGACTGAGGGGAGACCTCACTGCAGTTACAGCTTCCTCCTGAGGGGAAGAGGAGAGACAGGCACTGATCTCTTCTCTCTGGTGACAGTGACAGGACCTGAGGGAATGGCCTGAAGCTGAGTCAGGGGAGATTTAAGTTGGATGTTAGGAGAAAAGCTTTTCACCCAGAGGCGCTTGGGCACTGGAACAGGCTCCCCAGGGAAGTGGTCACAGCACCAAGCCTGAGTTCACCAAGTGTTTGGGCACTGGTCTCAGACACATGGTGGGATTATTGGGGTATCCTGTGCACAGCCAGGAGTTGGACTTGATGTTCCTTCTGGGTCGCTCCCAGCTCAGAATACTCTATGATGATACAGGCATATTAGATGACTAACCCTATTCCCCCACACTATGTATTTTATTAGCATAGCCAAGTCCTAAAATTTACTTTTTCAACTTTCTGGTTGCAAAATTAGAAGATGGGAATGAATACAAGCCCAGGAACAAAACCAAATTAGGTAAAAGAAAATACCTTTTATTACCTTCTACCACAACCTCTGTTTGCTTTATCATAAAGTAGAAATTACAGATGGCAGTCAACACTGTTCAGGAGAGAGAATGAGGACTGTTTAGCTAAAAACATCTTTAGTTTCTCCATCTTTTATGCTTCACCCAAGAGCTGAAATAAATTTAGGTTGCAGATCTAAGCAAAGAAAGACAGTAAGCCAAACTGGTATTTCTCTCCCCCTTTCCCTTTGACTTTCTTTTTCTTTCTGTTTTTTCATGTTTTATCCACTAGTAAGCCAAGGATAAGGAAAAAATGTCACAAATTCAACTTATTATTGGAAATACCAAGATATCAGCAACAGAGACTAAGAGGAAAAACTCTTTTTATTGTTTCTTAGTGCATCAAACCAAAATGTAAGCTTTAGATTAAAGGAAAAGATGCGTTTGTCAGGTATCTTGATTTGCAGTAAGTTATCAAGTTTCACAGAGCTATTTCTCTATATACTACTTTTCTCATTTTTTAAAATACAGTAACACTAGGGAATTTTTGTTTACTGTTTCTTCTGCACTGCTCCCCTGAAAGTTATTCAGAGCTGTGATTGGGCAAAGCTGTCCTCAGGCTATATCAAGTGTCTTTGCATGAGCTGGACAAGTCCCATATATCCCAACCTGTCCTATTTGTTAGGTTCAGTGCACTATTTAGGTGTTCTCTTTGCTGATTGAACATGAAGTATTCAGTGTTCAGCCAATAAAAAAGATTTATATACCTTTATCCCCCTATATCAGTCCCATATCTGAGTCCTTCCAAGTTAAGATCATACTTAAATACTGTCCCAACCTGAGCCTAAATTCCCTTTACAGTTGTATTATTTTTCATATGTATATCACATGCTATCAACCAACATAACCACAATGAGGAATCAACTGAAATTTAGGTGACCTGCAAATGATGCCTTCAAAGCACACTCAAGCAACATTACCTCAGAGGACAGTGTTCCACAAATGAAGTGTTAAGTACACAGTGCTAATTTTGAAAATGCATGTTTGACAGCTGCCAATATGAAAAGTTGCAATGCAGCCTGCAGATTTCATAGCTCTCATTTTGGTATCAATCACAGCAGTAAGAGAAAGAGGAGAGAGGCACGATTCAAAGTCATTCAGTCATGCTCTGTGATGAGTAGACTGAAATATATCTGATTTGTGTCTCTCCTACCACATAATAAATAGAACTAAACAGGATTTTTCTGATTAAACTGAGCTTTTGTCACAAAACACTCATTTGCCAAACAGAAGCATTTTGCAAAAACAGATTGGTTTTGATGAATTACTGAGTAAATGTAGAAAGGCTGCAAACAACAAACTGCCTGATTTTCTGTCTGCTCACCTTTGTGGTTGCCAGAATCCAAGGACATTCTGGAAAAGCAAGCACTTCAAGCATATGTCTTTGAAAACAAACGTGGTTTTGGTACTTGTAAAGACATGGATTAAGAAAAAAACAAAAGCCAAAAAACATCTTCCTAAACGTAAACAATAAGTGGAACGTAAGACAAACCAGCTATATCACACAAGATGAAACCAGCTATAACACACAGGATGATTATCAGAGTTTTGGATGCTGTTAGAGTTACTTCCACTGAATTTAGACCAGTCAGGAATGTGCTAGAAGTACCAAATCTGTACTTTGTAGTAAGTCCTCCGAGACCTCTCTGGTGATTAACCAAATTTCCTTTTATGTGACCAGCCAGTGTAAAGTTCACATGCAGTGCCCATTTAAGAAACTTGCCCATATAAAATATTCCAGCTCCTCTTGCAAGTGCCATTGCCCCAAATAGCCCCGCAGGG
This sequence comes from Trochalopteron elliotii, assembly GCA_024734555.1. NCBI lineage: Eukaryota > Metazoa > Chordata > Aves > Passeriformes > Leiothrichidae > Trochalopteron > Trochalopteron elliotii. Next base: position 786,250 of record JANPWX010000031.1, read on the forward strand.
TTCCAGGTACACAAGACTATATGCATACAGGACCTGAATGTTTCATCCAAGGAACATCTGTTCCAGCACAAGCCAAGACACAACTGTCATGATGTAAGAATGTTCATTCTGCATTGATACTATTTGCCATAGGAAAATTTGAGGAAAAACCTAGATACTAATTAATTGTTTATTTTGACTTTGCTTCATATGGGAGCTGTCCATACCTGTAGCAAGTAATGACAACAGATAATTGCTACACAGATATTTGCTTCTAGTAAAACAGGTCACTCAGAAGTACTCAGAGTATAATAACCTTCCCGTCCATCATATATTTTCTGGGAAACACACTTTAAATTTTTCATGCCTCCTGACCATAAGTAGGAAGTTGCTTGCTGAGAAGACACCATGGTTTGCATGCACCTAGTAGCAAATGAGCTTCCCAGCAATCTGACAGTGGCTTGCCTTGCATGGCAAATCCACATACTGACACCTTGCATTATCTTCTATCCACAGTGAGCAGTCCAAAAGAAAACACAGAAGCAGGCCTAGCTGCTATATCGAAATAAGCTGTAGAAAAGCTCAGCTCTAATTCAATCATTTGCAATCAAAAATAACAGCTCCAAGGATAGAGTATTTCTTTGACAGTGTGACTTCCACTGCCACAGCTTAGAGATGGTCAAAGTTAAAACCAGATGAGCAAAACCAGAAAATGATCAGTCTGTCCAAGGTAGCCAGTTCAAGTGAGAAACTGAGCTAAATACTCAAAAGATGAGAAAGAAAAATTAGCTTATGCAAAGCACTTTCTTTCACCGCTAGATTTTGTTATTCTACATTTTTTGTTTACCAAATTATCTAAAATATATCAAATGCTAAATTCACCATTTCCCAAAACATATCATATAAACTGATATCCTACTTAACGGAACATTTACTTTTTATTTTAATTCTTCTTTTCCTACCTATTGCTCCTTTTGTTGCACTGAAAATATCCTTATTGAAGAATGCATCCTAAAATGTGGTACATCTATCTACTTAGCATCCTCTACTGCTCGCCTGTCTATAATTTCATCTTTAATTATATTTCTTCACACCTCTTACCACTTTTATAGCTTACTTATGAAATAGCTTAACTTTGCCACAGCAATACGACATTTTAGAGAGAAACTTGCAACTCTATTTTTTTTCACAGAAGTATTCAAGAGAACTATCATCTTCTGTGCATAATTCACATAAAGGTTTAATGCTAGTTTACAGTGCATCTGATTATTTTGCATAGAATCTCTCCGTGTGAGTGAATATTGATATTATCTCCCCAAGTTTTTTCTTTTGCCTTTATTCTTTCAAATAGTAGGGAAAAGTAGAAGGGTAAAGCACATTCTCTTACCTGTAGTGAATCTACATATTGGTTGCAAAGCCCAGCACTGTGCTGCTGTGCAGAGTTTGGCCAGAATTAACCCAGGAGAAAGACTGCTCTCTGTGTCAGAATCCTGCAGAAAAGTCATTGACACATAGTCACTTTGTAGATCACTGTGTAATGGAAAGTCATTATTAAATATGGTCTCATAATGAAAAAGAGATGTGTTATGATTAAATGTGTTACAGTTTACTTAACAGTTTCAAAATGTCAATTACCAGCTACTGCAGGAACCCAGTGAGTGATTTTCACAAATAATTGGTGGAATTTCATTGCATCTTAACACTAACTGACTGTCATACCCTGAGGCCACCTGTTGAGCCCTCAGCAGGGCAGATGAAAAACTATCTAAAATCCTGGCAAGTAACATGAGTATTCAGAGAGAACCAATTTTAATTCTTTCAAAGCCCTGAGGCACTTAAGAGTCTGTACTACAAGTAGACATTTAATATTTAACAATCAATTTAACCATTCCTCTAAAAGGATTTTCTTTATGGGTCCCAGGAGCTACTTGCATAAGGGCTACCAGATTTTTCAGGTGAAGTGTTTATAGATTTGGAAATGGGACAGATAGAGGTATGATTCCTGTGACTTAAACACCCACAGAGCCTTTCACAGGTAGTTTTTTCATCAAAATTTATTCTGAGATGTACTTTTAAGGATGACATTAGATAGATTAGATAGACTGGATACTAGGGAAAATAGCTTCACTGACAGGGCGGTCAAAACATTGGAACAGGCTGCCTAGGGATGTAGTTTGCCATCGCTGGAGGTATTTAAAAGTTGTGTATCTTTGGTATCTAGGTATCTAGGGACATGGCTTAGTGGTGAAGTTGGTAGTGTTGTTAAGCTAATGATTGGACTCAGTGGTTTTAAGGGTCTTTTTCAACCTTAGTGATTCTAAGATACTATGACCTATTTTTAACATCACTAATAATTGTGTAACATACTGACAAGAAAGCACATCCACTGCAAAGTTTTTCTGAAACTTTCCAGGTGCAGTTATTCAAGTCTGCAAGAACATAAAATCAGTCTTGAGAGCAAAACATTGAGAGTCCATTTATAACTGTTTCAAGCAGAACACCTATGCACTTGTGGGTCAAATCCTTGGAACAGAGGTAAGTGTTTCAAGTAAAGGTAGTAGGTTTCTGGTTACACCCACATTCCTGTTAACATTTTCCATTAAAACCCCAGCTGAGGGGATATCATTCTGAGTTGGGAAAAACAACTACAATGACAGTATTTTCTTACTATGGCTACTATAGTTAGGTGAGACTTAGCAGCTACACTAAAATGATATTCAACGTTTGCTTCTTGCCCAAAGTGCTTATTGCACTGTATTCAACAAACTGTTCTAACTGCCTTTGCGAAGTGGAAGAGTTTTAGAGAGGCCTCTTAAAGTCTGGGCTTTTTCAGTTGCAGCTTTATTTTTTCTTTCACTTAGTTTTGTAAAAAACTTAGTAAAACTTAATTGCAAATTCCCCTCTGCCAACAAATAAATGAGTAATACTAAAAGAACTTCTTATGTGTGAATATGTATAAGACTACTTTTCCTGACATTTTGTGCTCTTGTAATTTAGACTCATATTAAAGGGCAAGATATTGGCAGGTGATAGCATTGCTGTTTGCTATTCCTAGCAAATTTTGATAATTATAAAGCAGTTGTGGATCCTCTCATTATTTTGCTTTTCTGCTTTTTAGATTTATCACTCATTACTTTGCAAATATCCAGTCCCTCACATCAGGTTCTGTCATGGTAAATATTCCATTTCAGTTTCCTACTAAGTGGAATTGCTGTGGCTGACAGTGTTTCACTAGTGAAACACAGTAATTAAATAAGTTTCCTTTGAATTGTTTTCCTCTTCTATAGCCTTTTTCAGACACTGATTTTTATTTTATTTCAGTCCATTGGTCTGCAAATAATAGAAGCTACTTCTTATGTGTAACTTATTTTACTTCATAATAGCCAAATACTTCCTGGTATTTCTTAGAAGGTCAGGTATGCAATATCAGGCACAGAAACTGATGGGTCATACAAGGGGCACCTCATTAGGGTAGCAAATGTTCTCATAAACACTGAAAAAAAAATTGTATTTTGGTAAGATTTTTTTCAGAAAACCAGAATAGTAGGCTAAAAACTAGATTTGTTTCAGCCAACTCTGATTCAAGAGGAAATTTTGTGAGCTTTTTGTGTATACTGATAAAAAAAGAAGCTTGTTCAAGTATAAGGAATCCATAGTTGATGGTATACTGGATTAACTCTTTTCTTAATGTAAGAGCTTCTATTCCAGCCTGTAGCTCAATATGAAACATCCAGAGTTAAAGCTAAAAACCTGGTGCTTTAGATAAAAATCATAATGAGATCCTAGCCTTGTGTATTAAGCAAATAAGGGAAGGTGTGATGAATTCTTAACAGAGGATACATACACATGGAGGTTCTCCAACTATGAGGCAGACTAATGCAATTTCCCAGCCCACTGAAATGGAATATTACACTTAATATTTGCATGAAGCAGCATATGTAATAAAGATATTAAACATTGTTCAGTTCACAGTTAACAGTTGTGAAAAGACTTCTATTTTATATTGAAGCTTATATTGGATAGTGATAGCAATATACCTTCAGGTTCCACCACGATGGTTATCAAATGGCAAATGGTCAGGGAAACATAAATCATTGATTTACTTGCCATAATTACTATTATTTGTTTCATTAATAGGGTTCTAAATAATATTTTGTGGGATTTTGGGGAGGTTGGGGAGGGGTGGGTCTCCTTAAATGTTGGAGTACATACAATTCTTTGGGTGCAGAACTGAAGCATAAGTGTCAAATTCATGGAGCTAAGAAGTGATTAAAAAGGCCAAATGACAATCTACAAAAAACCACAGAGGGGCATGACTTAGAAAACTTCAGGAGGTCCAAACACCTATCTAATGTCACCTTCAAACATTTCAAAAAGTTATTTAGCTCTAAAAATCACATTCTTGTTTCCTAAGTTGACCGGCAGGAAATATTAGTGCTTCAGTATCGCTGGAAATTATTGAGAATGTTTACAGTAAAAATAACAGAACATTTGAATTGTCTTGTGTCAAGAAAGAGCATCACTCAGAGAGACTCCAGGTAAATCAAACACACATAAGGAGATTGTGTGTCTTTAAAAAGGAGCCTGTATTATCTCACATACACTTCATGACCCACAAAAAGAGTAACACAACCTCTAATCTTTCTGAATGGAAGGTTGACCTTGAAATAGGACTTGAAATCAGCGATACTTTTTCTTGCAAGTATAAAAAGACAGTGGGAAGTCATGTTCAGAGAAACTGGAATGCATCTAAAAAAGTAACACTTCTGCAAGAATCTGCCACAGAACTACTGTTTTTACAAAGGAAAGCTGAAAATCTTTGGATTTATACAAAGTAATATCGTTGTCACAGACCATTATAGAGTTGTAAGTGCTTTCAACTTTTCAGGGAAAGGAAGAATATGTAAGGACGGCTAAGTGTCCCCAAAAACTGTAAAAGTAGGTATCAAAGAATTCATTATAAATACAAAAAGAAAGGATGAAACTGACACCTTCTAGACAAGGACTATCTATTATAACCTAGTCTACATGCAGTTTTTCAGGAAAGAATATAGATGTGATTCCAATGTGTCCACAGCACATGACCTAAGTTGCTGGATAGATTTTGCCGAAGAGAATTTGGACACACAGTGCATCTCACTTATGAGTAGCATGATTTTTGTGTATTTTAAACTAAAGTTATTTTACAGGAGATCAAAAATGAGATATTTTATCTGGTTTTAATTTTTTTTCAATGTTTTAATTTGCTGTATATTTCAGAGAAGTCTATTTAACACACAATTAAACACAAAGAAGGTTTATCTTGCAGAATTGTTGATAAATTTAAAAGCTATTTATAACATTCTTGTCCACTATTATGCCAGAAAGAAAACTTCTTATAATTTAAAATAAGGGGAGGCAGCCCATTAAGATCCATCTTCCTAACATTTCTAATACTTACAATTTTTTTTCAGCAACAGATGAAAGCTTTGACCATTGTTTCTTGGTTTGCCATTCAAAATTTTCAGAAGAGTGCTCTGTCGCTAAACTATTAGGAATGGTAAAAATGACAATAAGTAAGCATTTAAAGATACACAGTCCTTCTGACAACTACAAATATTTGACCTTTCTGTGATACACAGAAAATGCTGTAATCAAAATATCAGAATCTGTACCTCAGATAAACTACTGTTAGCAATAAAATATTTCACCAAGTTGCTCTTAAAAATTGAAGGCTGTTTATGACTACAATATTTTCCAAAATGTGACATTATCATGAACAGTAGCAGGTGCTTGCAAGTCTTACATCACAAAATAACATACACTAATCTACTTATCAGTATATGCTAAAATGCTTTACAATTGTTCATGTAAGCAAATTTTTTCTGAAGTTCACATTCATGTATTTTTATGAACAGAACAATAATGTTGAGACTGTTTCTGTAAGTGTATGGGTGGAAAGTAAAATTTTAGATATACAGAACTTCTGAAAATGTAGCAAATAAGCTATGTAGGGTAAATCATGGCTATCAGCAGTTCAATGCCCTGTGGAGTCGTTGCAATCTGTGAAAAGCTTATCTCAATTGCCAGATCTTCTGTGAAGTGCCTTAGAAAAAAAGGCCTATCTCCACTGTGCTCCTGCTCTACGGCACTACTTCCTCTGTTTTTGCAGATATGTACAATATGTGTTTCATATTTTCAGAGCGACTTGCACTTTGATTGGCTTCTTGGCTTTGAGTTGTTACTGCTGTAAGTTAAGTGTATCTTTCAGAGACTGATACTTTTAAAGGTTTTTGTTGAGGATTTTACTCAGTCCTCAGAGCACCTAAACTCCTGTGGAGGTCTCCTTGCATACAACTGCATAAGAAATAAGTATGTTCTAAAATTTGAACCAAAACTCTGTAAGGCATTATTATTTCAAGCAATCATTTGGATCCAAACACCAAAACAACACACCAATGATAAATGCATTAATTTATAAACACTCAGTGCTCCTATATATGATGAATTGTTGCTCCCTCCACAACTCTAATGAATTGCATTTATTATGTGTTTTCAGTTTAAGAAATGTCCTTTCTTTTTGTCACACTAGGCCTTTGATGCCTATGAGTAAGCCATAGCAATGCACAAATTTGTTCTTTCTAGGTTTACTCATTATAACTCTCCTGAAACTGCTGATCCCAGAAAAAAATTAATCGATTCATTGTACCATGGAAGGAAAGTACAACAGAAGAATACATTTTCAAATGAACAAATTGATGCATGAATGTGATGAAGTAGTTTAATACAACACTCTACCATTTTAAGCAGTACTAGTGAGAACCAAAGACGTGTATAAAATACATCCAAAAAGGCTACACCATAGGTGCCAAATTCCTCCACAGCTTATAACAAAATGCTGCAAAAACATCTCAAACTTGGTACTGGGTAAACTGTAGAAGTCAGGAAAATAATGATGCAAAATATCAGTGTTATACATCTGGGATTATTTTCTAGTTTTTTTTTTTTTTTAAATAATAGAAAAAGTGTTTTAAACCAACTTGGTGTGCTCAGGCATCTGCCATGGAAAAGTGGAATTATTGTAAGGTGAGCATCAATGCAAGTGGTTGCAGTATAAAAGACTGAAAGAGCTGTCTGCCATGGTCTCAAAGATTTCAAGTGGTAATTCTCTTGTGCTATCTATTTGTATCCAGATAACCACATGGATTTGCTGGGATATTAAGATATTTCTGAGCTGTACTGTTTTTTCTCTAAGAATGGTGGTTCATGTAACAGTTTAAAATGTTATGAGAATAGTTAGAAAGATGTAATCATTCTGATCCAGAAAAGAAGCAGAATAACTAGAGATTCCCAAAGGGATTGGCAATACTGGCTTCTCTCCAGCGATTTTCTCTCCCTCTCTCCTTCCTCCCTTTAGTTCCTTTGATGATTTACTCACTAGCAAAAATTCCCAGCAAAAAGAAATCATTTGAAGAACCGGTTTAGCAGCAACCTCTGTCCTCCACTCAGGCAGGGGAAGGGTAACCAAGTTAGAGTGACAGGTTTTGATCATGGTATTAAAATTGAACTTCACCTTGAAAGATCTCCAGGGCTTTCATAAACCCTCACACTAAGAAACTTTTTCTCTTCTCTACACGTTTACTGAAATAAACACGGTTTTACATTCTTGGTGGAAAAGTGAGCACACAACAAGAGAGCATCAGGAGAGATGCTGGAGCTCCCTGTGTGACAACAGTACAGCTGAGCAAAGGCAGCAGGTGACAGTAGCAGACACCTCTCCTCTGAGAGCTGCTAGGGCACCCTTCACTGCCCTGACTCTCTAGAGAGGGGTGCTGCTTGCTGGGAGCTCAAATCAGAGACCTCACTGTGGGATTACAGGCCCCACTGGCCATTGCCCACTGCTCCGGTTTCAGGTGGGCCCTGGGGTACAGCCAGTCTGAGATCCTGTGAAAGTGAAATGTGCATCTCAAACGGAGTATGTGAATAATAAAATGGGCAGGTCTGCAATCTGCAAAGAATTTATATCTTGCATTTATGGAGGCCCTAGTGTCAGCCTAGGTTCTTTAAATTACTGTTTACTTCTAGCAATAAATTCAGGTATTGAATTTCAAGATGCTTACAGCATCTTAACAACCATAATATTTTAGTACAAATTGTATTGGCATATGACAGTATACATTCTCATTAATAATACCCTTGGCACATGTTATAGCATAGACTAATTTTAAACAATCTTCCTCTCATAACTTTATTAATAGCTCCTTCTTTCTCCTTTTACCATTTTTGAACACTTTTTAAAGTAGGTTTTAAATAATGATGCCTAGCATCAATTAATTTCCTTTAAAAATAATTTCTTTTTTTGCTTCAGACCGCCTAAAATAGGACACTTACATGCACTTTGTTTTAAAAAAAATATTCCTTCAGAAAAATATTTGTTTCCTTAAAAAAAACCAAAAAACACTCAAAAAAAAAACCCCCAAAAAACAAACCAACAAAAAAAGCCAAAAAACCCCAAACAACTAAGAACTGGGCTTTGGTTCCCCAGGCAGCATATCAAATTACTCCATGTTTCTCAAAATTTTGAAAACACAATTAAGTATTAACATGCAGCCTACACAGAGCTCTAATATTGACTAATTCTCTCATAAGAGATTTAAAATTTTCCATAGCTAAAGAAGTTCAAAAACAGATGAACAGAAAAATCATGGCTAGGCAACAGCAAATTACATAGGCAGATATGATTCTGTCTGTTCAGTAAATACAATACTCACCTAAAGCCATTAGCATCAAAAAATATTATGGCTTTTCTCCCCTGGTGTCCCTCTCAATTTTTAAGTTAACACATTTCACCTCTAAAAACCTCCCAGCAGTTCAGTGCATCAGTCCTCCTTGCTCGATGTGGTGCACTGGTTTTTAATACAGAGACAACAGTTGGGGCATCAATGTTTAAATATTTACCTTCTGCCTATAATCAGCAGGTATAAGGTTTGAATCATGTGCTGCACTTCAGATGAAAAATTGAACCCCTTAAGGAAACTGCAGTTATTATTTAATGAATTTATCAGTCTGCATGGGGTGTCCCGAATTTGATGCAAGCTAGAAGCAAGCAATTCCTTCTGCAAGTGCTACTGACACGTTGTCCCACACTTGGTGTAGGCAAGTGCAGCAGAATCGAGAAGTGAGGGACTTGCTCTGCCAGTTTCACACCAAGGCAATCCCCCCCACTTCTCTTCCTTCCACTCTCCTGCATCCTTTCCACTGGCACTGTGCAATTAAATGGGGATTCAGGATGTAGTTGAGTCTTTAAAATATCCACGGTACAAAACACTTGTTACAAAACAGCCAAACAATATTCATCCTAAGCACAACACTTGTTTGATGCAAATATCCATAAAATACCCATTTAGTTTTATGCCTTACTATTAAAATAGAAACACAGTAAGAATATAAATGTGGATTTAAATAGAGGAAAGATTTCCTAGAGTGCTTTTGTTTGAGATGTATGACTAAGTAACTTTTTTTTTTTCCTTTGCATTCCTCATTCATTCTAGTTGTCACTCTGGATATTTGTATCTTTAGAAGAAGGAAAATTGTAAGGTTTTTATCAAGCAAAAACCAAAATACAGTAGTATCTAGACCTTCACTTAATGTCTTGACTCAGTATCTGACTCAAGGCTTCCACATTAAGAGTTTAGCAGGAGGGTGAAAGTGGTAAAACCAAAAAGATTTTTGCAAACAGACATTGACTGTATTTTCTCAGATTTTTAGAAAATCTGGTGCTCAGAAGACACAATAATTTTTATCCTCCAGAATTCTGAAGGAGATGACACAAACCCACATTAACCACCTCTGAATTCTAGTCTGCAAGACAGAGGTTACAAGTTCAGGAATGCTGTCTTCAGTTCCCCCCACTGGCACAGAAAGTGCTGGGAAGTAAACAGCTGAAGAATTATGTATCGGGAAATCCCCAAGTTGTGCGAATCAAGGAACACACACACATTAATCAGCTTTACAAATTACTGCAGCAATTTATGCAGTGATGGGTCCAAACAATACTGAAATGATTAGAAGAAAATACTTGGTGTTTTCACTGTCATCAGGCAATAGTCACTAGAGATACCCACATCAGAAACTTCCATTGAGGCTGCTGTTGCTGAATCTTTCTTTTTCTTTATGCAAGCACTTCAGGCAAGCACGAACTCCTTGGGAGGTACTGAGAAATACAGAAACAATCTTGTTCTCTTTGTTTAATCTGTAAATTTCATCAGAATTTGCACTCTAACCAGAGGTTATTCAGTTTTAGGATCATATCAACAGATACATACAAACAACCTACAAACCACCCATTCTGAAAAATGCATTGACATCAGCATCTTTGAGATTACTCAAGGGCTTAATTTACACAAATACAGGTACGCATGGAGATTCAGCAAGTATCTCCTCAAACATACTTCATCACATTATATACACATATATAATCTCCAGTAAGCAAACAAGTCATAGACAGAGCCTTAGATACAGCAATAAGCATCAGAAGAATTACTCTAGTTTATCTTATTTTACAGTTTTGTATTGGTTATGTTTTTCCAGAATTTTAGCCATTTTCTTTCCCACAATCAGTAGAGGGCATTGTTCACTTGATGTGGAAGAAAGAAAGTCAGTATTTGTGATTGACGCTGCTTTAAGATTTCTCTGTCCCATCTTAGGCACTGATTTTTATTATTTTATGATCATATTCAGTAGTAAGCACCTTTATGGGAGATTTTTTCAAAAAAGTTTGAATATTATTTTTGATATGTATATTTGTGACTTTCATACCCATTTGATAGACAGGCATTATATAATGCTAATTGTCATACTATATATAAGCATTAATAGTAGCAAAATGGTAACAATTCTTTCACAGTGTAAGCCAAAAAAGGAAAAGCGGCATTCTTCCACAGTTTGAACACATTTGTTTAGTAAAACATTTTCATTTCCCTACAACATTCATCCTGACTGCACAGGAGCAGCGAAAGGCGCTGCCTGCACCATGGTAAGACACAACTTTTTCTATGGACTGTCCCACTGAGTCCTTTCTGCCTTTGTTCAGTGTCTGTACTGCATTAGATGTTTTTAGTTCCTCAACAAGCATCATCACCTGCTTTTATTCAGAAATTCCAAGCCTAAATGACATTTTTAGATGCAGTATCCAGTTTCACAGCTTCACTGAATGGTCACGTTCAATTGGGCTGCATTGTTCTTCTGAACTTTTAAACCGTCTTGTGAAATTACGGTGAACACCGAGGGCCCACCTTGTTAAAAACTATCTATGTAAAGCGTTCTCTGCTAAGACGCAAAGCAAAATTGAAATTCAAAATCCCCCTTTCCCTAGTGAAGTCCATTTCCAGAAGGAACAGAAAAACAGTTACTCAACCATTTGTGTCTAAAAGGTGTTTAGTAAACAGCCTGCTGTTCCTCGGAGATATTCTGAGCAACATCAAGGGAAGGAAAGATCATGTTTCCAGTAAATACTGCAACATGTAAGTAAAGGCCCCAAATAAAAAATATATGGATTTACGTAAAACAAGACCAGCAGAATGTCACAACACTCCATGAGATAGTTGGGGCTTTTTCTCACTTTCAGACACCTTTAAACAATTTGGGTGAGTTTTTTTGGTTTTTTGTTTGGTTGGTGGGTTGGTTTTATTTTGTGTTTTGTTGTTTTTTCTTTTTTTTTTTTTTTTTTTTTTTTTTTAATTAAAGCGATCGGGAAAATTTCCCTATGAATTTGGGAATTTTCCCCCTGCAGAATATACAACAAGGATATAAAGCCTATTTCTCTGAAACACATTCTACCAGGACAAAGGTGGAGCCAACCCCAGGGAAGATCAGCGGGCACACTTCGAGTGGCTGGGCCTCCAGCAGTTTTTCCAGGACTGCAATTTCCAGGTGCCATTTCTGACGGAAGGGAGGTGGGAAGGCCCCTGGCAGCTGCGGCTCAGTGACCGCACGGGTCCCCTCTGGCTGCCCGCACAGCCCGCACTCACAGCAGGTTCACTCACCGGCCCTGCCCCGGCTTTCCCGCAGCACAGTCCCAGGTGTCCCGTTCCACAAAGCCATTTTGTCCCTGCGCAGGGCCACAGGAGCAGCGTTCGAGGACTGAGCCCCAGCAAAGGATCGCCGGGTTTTTGTGCCCGCACAGTCCACTTGAGCACAAGCGTCGCTCCCCCGACTGCTCCGCTCCTGCCGTGTCCCCCGTCCATCGCCTGGATGGCACCAGTGCTCGTACTGCCTTTGTTACCCCAAAGGCTGGCAGTTCTGTTGGTCCTGCTGTGTCTCGCAGGGTCCATTCCCCTGGCGGGCACCACCCTCATCGTGTCCTTTATTATGCAAAGGATTGGGAATTCACGGCCTCTAGTCTCCAGCTCCCACCCAGAGCTCAATCTGCGTCTCAGTCTGCCTCTTGCAAACAGAGCTACCTGCTGCAGAGGTATTCCTCAGCACTGGACTCCTCTCTAATTTAATTTCTTTAATTAATGGCTGTAACAGTCCCATAGGCACTTAAGCAGAAGGGATGACACACATAGCATAGTTAATTTTACTCTCAAGTTTTCACTATTTCTGCTTTGAAGCACTGCTGACTTTTGGACTAAGCTTTTCTTTGACCAAGCTGATGTGTAAAGTGACTTTGCTGAAGGACATGTCACTAGCTAAGTAAGAGTTATAAACAGATATATTAAATCTCTTTCATAGTAAATAAATGCTAGAAAACAAAGGAGAAGGCCAAATGATATTCATTCCTATCTTTCTGTGAAATAACAGAGAGAGAGAGAGCATAAGATCCCAGGACTTGTCTCATTCCATTTTATATTTGTCCTTTCATGTGCATGGAAAATCACACTATGAAAGCCAGTGTCCATAAAGGAGACGGAGGAGTCCTGCATCTTTATTTGAATAAATAGAGTCCACTGGGGCATACGCCCACCGGGCTTTCTCTCTCAAGATTTCGCTCTGTAACAAACCTGCTGCTTGAAGTTAACCCCAAAGTTCCAAAACTTCCACTTGCCTGTTTCAGGAGCCAGGCTGTCTGCGCTCTGTAACAAACTTAACAAACCTGCTGCTTGAAGTTAACCCCAAAGTTCTGAAACTTCCACTTTCCTGTTTCAGGAGTCAGGCTCTGTAACAAACTGGCTTCTTGAAGCTGGTAGAGACATTTAAGACATTTAACACCCATAGCCTCACCCATGAAATCGTTTGTAAAGACATTAACACACATCTTTCCTATCACAAGTAATACTTTCTCAAAGATATTCCAGGACACTAAGCAGCATCAATAAGCAAAGCTGTTCTCCAGACCTAGCTTTCAGGAGCACAGGATCACAACAGATCCGCTTTCCAGGCAACACCATGCTGACAGCTTTTCTATAAACAGACATGCTCCACTGTTTGTAGAGTTGGATGATGGATGGCTTTATTACCAAAAAAATGTTTGCATCTAGTACTTCTTTTAGAGCCTTGGACTGTAAATCAGGTCATTTTCTCAGCGGCTGCTTTAGTGCGTGCGTGTTTGGGGATGGTCATATACGACAAAAAAAAGCAGACCAGACAAGAAATAACTGAAACTACATAAAGAGCAGCGACTGGTGGTAATGGATGTGAAAGAACACTCAGAGAACACCAAGATGGTACAGGTGTGCACAGAATATTTATCATTATGAAACAGTTTATTCACAAACGTCAGACTACACATGCTGAAAGTTATGGAGTGTGCTCATACCACCAAAGCTGTTAATTTCTTTCCCTAGCAGTGCTTATTAATACTTTTGTTTAGAAAAACTCTTTAGAATGTACAGTGTCTCTGTTTTGTGTTGTTGGTAATCCAATGGTAATACAACAGCAACCACTATATGCTTTTACAGGTCAAATAATGCTTGATGTTCTTTTAAAAGTAAAAACTATTCACTTTTCTGTTCCCTTGCTACCTGAGATTAAATAGTTTATAAACAAAATTAAATTGAAATAAACGATTGGTTCTGCAAAATAAAATAGATGTTAATGTGTTTCAATTGGCATGCTTAGTTGATGTTTTAATGTTGATCTACTTTAAACTGAGTTTGTTAAAAAAATGTATTTTGAGATTTAACATTAATCATTTCAGCAACCACGAATCAAGTATGCTCAGCTTCAGTGGAGGAACCTTTTGCTCTCTTAGCCACAAACTCAGCTCAAAGTTTAAAACTGAGCTCTGTATTCTTGTCAAATTTCTCTCACTGATAAAAAAGCTGCAATTTAGCTGGCTATTTTTCTGAAGAAATCAAAGTAGAATCAACATAGCTCTTTTACAGATTGGTTGAGCCTACAGAAATAAAATTTCATCCCTGGCACAAAAGCTGCCAGATATTTTTCAAAATCAAAGATGTGAAAATTAAACTGAGAAAGTTCTTGTTTTAAAATGATTTGGTTTTTAATCTTAGCCATTTCTAGTCCCTGAGCAGACTATGCTGATACAAAGTATTGATAAATCAACAAACTGAAATCTAGCATTATTTTTTAAAACAGAAGATATAATTTATTACAGATGCAAAATTGCCATTAGCTGCTGTCTGCTAGAGTGTGTATCCTCAGTCAGTGTGAACCAGAATGCCAAAATATGCCCTGGCTGAACTGAAACAGATCCATGTGAGGCTTAATATCCCTGTCACTTTAGATAAGTTATACATTTGAAAATATCATACCTGTCTTTTGGAGCATGTGCCTTTGTTTGAATTTGTATCAGATAATGAATTAGAAAAATCATGTTTTTGCATACCCAACACCTACACTGGAAATGTGAGCAAGGATTTGGGATCAACACCTCTTACCAAGAAAATAAGTTGCCAGAGGGGAAGAAAAAGCTACCACTACTTGGTCTCCAAGTAACTGTGGATTTGACTCTTTCTTTCCCAGCCTCTTTTTTTCCCAGCCTCTTTCTTTCCCAGGCTTCTCAGTCAGGCTAGCTCATGTAAATTTGATGAGGTACACAGGAACATCAAATCTATTTTCTGTCAGTCAGTTAACAAAACCATTGTAAGATAATATGCTGTTTGGGTCTTTCCTACTACAGCTTGTGTCATTATTTTGGCTTTCTTTTTGTTATTGTAGTGCTTTGCTTTGTGTACTGTAAATAGGTCAGCACAGCTCCATGCACATATTCCAGTAATCCATCCACACACATACATGTGGACTGAGCATTTTACAGATATACTCATGTCTCACACAACTGGAACTTGGAAAAGGAGCTTGAAGTAAACTCAGTGTTTTCAGACAAGGCTTAAGAGTATCTCTCCCCCAGGTTTCTTCCAAGCCCCAGGTATGAAATAATTATGATTTCCAAAGCTGCTAATTGTGCTCTCCACAAACAAAGGATTATGCTTTCTGGTGGAGAATAAGCAGCAGGAGCAGACAAACAACTTCCTTTTCATGGAATTACCACTAGTAATGAATAGGTACACAGAAGGACTGGATGACTCAGAGGGTTTTAAATTAAAATTATGTTCCAAGGAGGACTGACTATGTTTCTGTAATGATCAAACTCATTAATACCTCAAAACCCAAGAAGAATATGAAAATATCTTTTCTTCCATTTCTTCCTAGACAAATGTCAATCTTTCAAAAATGAACTAAAAATCCCAGAAAAAAGTATACAAATTGCCCTTTTTAGCATCTCTTAAACATTGACATGACTGATACATGATAAAAATAGCCCCTTTAGGTTAGGACAGGTCTTAAGTACTTTGAAGAAATTCATCTTTCTCTACTTAAGCCAGTCTTATTTTTAGAAAGAAAATTATTTCAATATCAACAACAGAAAAAAGAAAACAAAACATTTTGCTATGTAAAAATATGGTTTTTTAAACAAGAACTTGAAGATTATGATTAAAAAATGCCATTTTTTCTTGTAGAAGTAAATACTGTTTTATTTTCACAAAGGTCTTTCCAAAAAAGTTTTTAACAACTTATGAAAATGAAAGAAACTGAAAAATCAGAAACAAAAATTTCAGACATAAACTCTAAGTGTAACGGTTAAACCTTTAAAGATCCATGAAAAAGAACAGCAGCTTTCCACAATGCTGTGAAAGCAGTTATAGGACATATAATTTACTCCATTTGAGATGTATTCTGAAAAGAAAACATCTTAGTTACACAAAATGTGGATGACAGCATCAGAAAAAAACAAATCAGTTATTCAGCTGAGTTCTAAATATACATAAGAGAGACAAGGAATGGCAGTGGGAAAAAAAATCATGAAAAGTAGAGATAAAATTTGGTGAAATTTTACAGAAAGAAAATCAGTTGTGAAAAATTTGAAACATTTTCCAAATGTCCTTTGCAGTTAGCCTTTTCACTTATCCTTTTTAGGAATTCTGTGCTTCATATCTGATCACAGAAAATTGTTGCCTTCTCACTTAAAATAAGAACTGAGGGCAGTAGTATCCCTGCTTCAACATTAGAATCAGGTTCCTTAAAACTCAACTCTTCTTATTCAAGGAAAAAAAAGTCACAATAATCCAACACACGTAGCATGAAAAGCAACCCATAAGGCGGACTCACTGACAACTGAAACTCAGTTTGGAGACCCATTTTCTAATCCTGGCTTCTGACTCGATTCAAGACTTAATTTTCTTGGCTGAATTTTGCCTAAGAGTCCTGTGGAGATGTCATCTACTGCAACAGAGATGCCATGAGACAGACTATACGTTACATCCTAGAGATTTTGTATGTGGATGTGTTAAAAAAATAGAGGGCATTCATATATGTTTGTTTATGTAATTATACCCAAAAGCCTTGTGGTACTAATATTAAAAGAATACCAGGGTACAAGGTACTTTATCAAGTAATTCTATAATCCAGTCAGTTGTGCAGGTAATTTGCTATATAGATTCACACTAATATTTGAGTTACAGTACAATATTTATTATACCATGTAAGTCTGGAAAACATATTTGACATCACAAAGGTTGTTCAACAAACTGTACCTGCTCTGGAACTTAGCAGTTTGCACTCTGATTCACTCATATTCCTTATTTTAACAAAATAAATATAAGGACTCTTACTGCAAAAACTTTTCAGAGTATAATTTAAGCTGCTCAGTGAGCTTGTTGCAGGCAGAACTCAGAGGCCCACCGATGGCAGGGGACCATCCAGGCAGAAATGCAGATGATCTGGGTCAAACTATATTGAGTTACCAATTAATACAGCTTTTCTGGTCAGTGCAATTTTTTTCTCTAATTGCAGGGATTTTACAAGAATCTCAGAGGGAGTAAAGCTCCCAGCTACCATTAGAAATCAATACCAGCAGAAATACTATTAACAAGGAGGCTTTAAAAAAAACCCCCGACACACAACTCAGTTAAGCTTCAAGGACTACAGTCTCTCATATATTAGTCTCATCACGCTGCGCTGCTGAAGGCAGAGAGCTGCCAGTGAAAGTTGCACCCTCTTACATTGCAGAAGAATGTGGCCTGTGAGATTAACATTCAGCATCCACCCAAACTTGTCTTAATCACTCCTTAATTTAGACAGCTTTTGACTTGGTTATCCCTTCACTGCATCTGCACTGGATGGAAATGAGGAGCAGGGAATGGAGAATGCCTGACAAATCCATGCACATTCAGCAAGTCGATGAATATGTAATACAGCTTGCAATAATACCTAAGTAATTCTTCCATTATGAACTCAATCCAATTCTACTATTTGATTTCAGAAATGGATTTTGAACACAGGGCCTGTTTGACTAATTGTATCCTCATTTTCCTATTCTTTCCTATTTAAATGCTGAGTGACATAGTTCTGTTTGGGAAAGCAGTGATTTCAGTACACCAACAGAGGGAACTGCCATTCCAGCAAAGTGACAAGAACCAAATTGGCCTTTTTTGGAAAAAAAGTATTCCTTCCTAGGCTGAAGAGATCCACATGAGGAATTCAAGTAAAGTGTCACTCTCAAACAATGATGACAGGATTACAAAAATCTAATTAGCTGTTTCATTAGCTGAATCCTATCTGTGGAGACAGCAAACAATGGGTTTTAGGAAGCTGTCCATCCATTTTTAATACAGGCACTGTCATGGAGATGTTGGGTCTATTATATTGTCTGCACTGCCTCTGTTTGCAGAGTGACTTCAGGGAGGTATTTCAACTGCTTCGCTAGAAATGCTAAAGATTTAAAGGTGCAAAGCATGTCTAGAATCACACATAGCCTGCATCCGACTGAAACAGTCTTCATTTCCTACTTCCCTACATCATTTAATGGATGGCATTTCTTTTTCAGTCTCTTTGGACCACACCAGAAAATCTTCAGAGCTAAATACACATACTCAAATCTCCTAATAAATAAGTATAATTACGATTAATTGAATGCTTGAAGGTAAATGAAGATAGCATCCACCAGAGACTACTAATTTTTGAATGACTAAGGTGGAGGAGGCACCTCTTCCTTCCTCTTGTCAATTTCAATAATTTCATTTCCATCAAAAACTCCATTAACCCATTAATAAAATAATTGTAGTGGAAGAAAATACTGAATTTTCAGGCTGGAAAAGCAGGGCTATTTCACATGAATATGTATTTTTTATTTATATTTACATACTTACATATATATATATTAATATTTATATGTATTTTTATATGCATATAGTAGAGCTCTCCCCACTTTGGACTGTGACTATTTACCTCCCTTATTCAAGGCTCCAGGATACTCCAGAACTTGCTTCATCCAGTGCTATTTGTGGTTGCAGCAGCTTTTCAGATTAACAATATAGGCTCAAGTATTTCAGGCCAAGATCTCTTGCTTCCTCAGTCAATGCTATTTTCTTTTCAAAGCACTTAAGTGGTGCCAAAATCACCAGTAAAAGATAATTCTGATATTCCAGCTTAAGACCCTGCTCCACTCCCACCTCAAGCAAACTAGCCTGCAAAACTCTCCTATTAAAAAAGTAGGAAACAAAACCCAATCATCTTTATGTCTAAAAGACAGAAGAAAACCAGGGGAAGATACTGCTACAGTCTTAGTAATCTCTACTTTTGTACTATAGTAAGTGTAATGGTTTCACTAGCCCTTCCACTTCAGAATTTAAAAGCATATTATAACACCACAAGAAGCAGCATTTTCTCAGCTGAATACCTCTGAACATTGTTTGCCTATCAGTGGAGACCATCAATGCCATCAGCTTGCCTGTTCTCTTCATACTTAACCCAGGGAGACAATGATCAATGTCACGTTTTCTCCTTATATTTTTAAGCAATAAGAGAAACTCAGGTATAGCAAACTGAAGATAATAGCCCAGGTTGCAGAAGCATTAAGGGTATTAAGGCATTTTAAATAGATCCCAGCAGAAAAAGCAGCCAGACCTAAAAGGAGCAATTATGAACTAAAGTTAAACGTTTAACTTTTCAGTAATAAAAATTCACCAAAAAACAGCAACACAGGAAGGGTTGAACAGCATTCATTTTGATGAGTTCAATTTTTATTGCTTCATTCTTTCATGAAATTCTATGAGCTACCTGAAAGTAAATATTTGCAATTAAGAGACATTATAGTGAACAGTCCTGTAGTAACAGCAGGACTTCACAAGTGTGACAGAACAGAATCCAGATCAGTATCTCTGGCTCTACAGTGCAACTAGAAGTGAAAATTCTGTTTTGGAAAGAAAAACAATCTGATAAGCCTTTCAGACAGACCAGCTATTGAAAATGCATGAAATCTGAGTCTGCTTCATCCTCAAAAACTGTACTGTGAAACTCTGCCATGCCTAAATCTTTGGCAGAGTGCTTAACAGAAACCAGTTCAAGACACATAAATATAGATTCAGTGGTGATTTATGTGCCCAGGAGTGAAATTACATACTCTGGTTTTATTTTTTTTGGTTCTCAGAACTAAGTCTAAAGATAAAGGCTTTCTCTGAAGATTTGGGGAGATTTATATCTTATAATGATGATTAATAATAGAGAACACATTAAGCAATGGACTCACTGCCCATGGGCTGAACATATTGCAAGATTAATGAAGCCAAGCAGAAAACAAGCAAAGGGTCTCTGTTTAGGGCTTTCATGTGACATTCTCAATTTTGGTTGTTGGCTACAAAGTTTTTCATTTTTTTTTGTGCAATCATTGTCAAAAATGCAGACTGGGAAGGGAACCTGAACAGATTTGGACCCTTGAAAGCAATTTAGTAACATTTGTGAAGAAGTTTCCCTGAACCATGAAGGTTCATCTCTATGTTAATCTACATGGCTTATTAATACTACTGCAGTGCCACAGAAATAGTCTGAGAAAGCTGGAGCTGGGTAATATGTCTTTTCAACAGGGATCTATTTACAGCTTGATCCAGGACATATCCTTAATACCTTTTCTTATGAATGTCTTTTCTACGTGCCATGAGCAGGGGTCTCAATAACCAGCAAGAAGCCACACCTAGATATGTGATTTAACAGATTATAGATTCTTCCTTCTTCCTTCTGTATCCTGAGAAAGCAGAAATTGACTGGATTTGTGCAATGTCCTTCATATAAAAAGAAGCCACAGAGACAAGGGACAAACCCACAAAGAGGTGTCCACAAGAGGACACAAATTACAGGCCCCAACTAAGAGTCTTATAAAGAACATCACTACAGACAGTATTTTTCAGATAGATATTCAAACTTGCTGCTTTCATTTGGGCTGATTTACTATAAGTCAATATTGTCCAAAGTACTCCTCTTGTTAATGACATTACTAGCTCAGTTGTTTGGATATTTTTGGAGATGACATAGTTTTGATATCTTACAGTTTGAAATAGCCAGCATATCAAGAGTTCTCAAAGACACAGTAATGCCTGTCAGGTCCACATCCCCACAGAAAAGTGCAGAAACTTTTCCATGTAACCATGGAAGGTCTTCAGTAGAATATAAAATACAGGAAAATATGTCCCTGTTTTACCCTAGGCAGAGTCTGCTGCACTGAATGAATATAAGTTAACTTGCCATGTTGTGGCATTTGTATGTCCTTCATAAAATGCCAGTACGGGCCCTGTGTATATCAAAGAGATGTCACAGTAAAGTATTCTGACTTTGCAGGGGTAACTCAGTTATTCAAGGCTCTTAGTAAAGTAACAAAACTGCGCTGGAAAAGTGAGCAACGTCTTTCAATTACAAGTACCTTTCAGTACTTTTACCTGTCAATTTTTTCAGTTATTCCCCAGGCTTTGAGTAGACAGGACAAAAGCATATTATTCTTACTCTGTAACTCCTGGATATTTCCATCGCAATATTTTACCCCTTTGGCAGTCAGTTTAAAGAAAAGGAAGGGAAAAGGTTTAAAAATTAAGTGGAAAATAAAATATTGATCTACTTTGGGAAGAAAAATTTAAAAAAAGAGAAATAAAGCCCCACTCTTTCAAATTCTTTCATCCAGTCAAGCTGGGAAGTTATGCAGCATTTATAGAGACAATCAGAGTTAATTTAATTTCAGATACTCAGAAGCATATACAACTGATCCTGCTGAAAATACAGTTCCCTTTTTGCCTGTAATAATACTTCCCCAGTCCTGTACCTATCTAAAATGAAGAAATTCACTCGGTGGAAGGAAATGAACTCAAAGCTGTGATTTCAGCATTCTCATCTGCTGTCATGTTAACTTCAGACTTGAAGTCAGAAAGTATTCTTTACTTTGTTAAAGGGAAAAGTAACAAAAAACCCCCAAAGGAATCTGGAACTTTCTGCAGAAGATTCTTAAGAGAAGCAGAGTCATCAGTCAGCATATTTGAAATGAAGATTGCAGTGGAATTACTAGTCTCCACAAATGTTTCAATTCATAATCAAATTAGCAGCTCAAGGTTTAGGGAGTGAATTAGAATAGATCATCTGTGCAGTCTTCATAATTTTTCATTCCTTCCTTTTATTTAGGAGATAGTAATTAAATGTGATTTAAAATTGTATGTAATACAGTACTGCTTAGAAGTATTTCATGATTCTTAACAAGAATAATTAGATCCTCTGGTATTATTCAAAACCACACTGCTATAACCTCTATTAAACTTTGGAGGGAAAAAAGGAAAAAGAAGAACAGAAAGGTGAATTTGTCTGTTTTATTGGAAATCAGAATGAAATTCTCTTTAAACAGATACATTCTATTTTTATTGCCTTAGTTGTCTGGGGAAATCTCATTCCATGCTTCCTCTACCTTTCACTAAAATAAGATTTGCTAAAGAAATTTGCTGAAGCTTCCAATGGCATTTGTTCAGTGACAAAAATGTAATGTGAAAATGAAATCTCAGGGAACTGAAGGAAATTGACAAGGCCCTGAAGTAACACGGGATGGAGATGTAAGATTAGTTAGTAGGACATCTGAATCACTTCTAACACCACAACACATCTGAATAATTAAAACTACTCCAAAACTCTCTTGAGTGCATGTTCTTCAGATGCATTGACACAGAGGAGGGAAGGAGGGAGGACCTGCTGGCAGCAGAGCTCTGTGGCTGCCAGTTGTTACTCTGAAATCAATGGTTGGCCATGGGCACAGGAGCAGCAGATCTGGAGACTGCCTGATGTTTCATGAAATGTAAAAAGGAAGAAAGTAGAAAGGGACACAGGAAACTATACTTATATATAAATATATTATTTCAAATCAACCCTAAGCAGACCTTTTCTCTATGATAATTAGGCCTGAAACAAACAATAGCCCATAGCTGCCGTTAAAATTCTGATTTCTTCATGGACAGATCTGTATAAAGAGGTCTTTTTCTTCTAATTTGTATGACAACATCATGCTCTTTGATAACTTTACTGAAGCTCTCATATCTGCTTCTTTTTCTTGAAAAAACACTCCTTTATTGAATGATAAGAAGGATCACACTGAGAAAGAGACGTTGCTATTAAGATTTTTGGAAAGAAAAGTAGGAGGCCTTGAAAATGATCCTTTTAATTCATGCTGCTAAATTGAGGATTAGCCTTCATTCTTTTTCTATTTCTAATTCTTTCTTTCAACTGCCATATATTCTAAAGAACATAAAACCAAAGTTAGAGCTGGTCTTTTTAATAAAAAGAAATGCTCTTTTACTAAGTTCCTCTATCTTTAGATAAAGAGTGACTCCCAGTATCGCTCTCAATAAGAGAACAGGGCAGATGGACAGAAGGTGAGCAGTGCATATATTTTTGTTGTAAAAATAGGGAAGTCTTAAAATATAAATTCTTAAAAGCAACATGAGAGTAACATATCTTCAGGATACATTACTTTGTTTCCCCCTAGAAAGGAGAAAAGCAAAGAACACTGATGTTCGTTACTCTTACACCTCTCCACCAGAAGCAGCCTGTGGATTTTGTCTCCTGTTACACAAGCATGTCAATGTCCTACTTTGACTTCATCAGACAGACTTGCTTGCTATTACAAATGCATTCTAATAGAAATTCTGAGTCTGCATCATTAGTTATATTTTCCTCTTTGTATATTTCTTCTAATAGACTCAGAGAATGCATAGTTTACAATTTCTACCTTATATTTTTAAGCTTGTCTTCCAATATTTACAAAAGAAGCTAGCTAATTAAGCTAGTTCTCCCTTTCTCTTTCTCAAATTTAATTAATAAAAATACAGTGAAGAAGCTCTTTAATCTGATAGATAAAATCATTATAAGACCCAGTGATCAAAAGCTAGATCATCTGTGCAGTCTCCATAATCTTTCATTCTTTTGTTTAGGAGCTGATAATTAAATGTGAATTGAGAGGGTATGTCATACACAGCATAACAAATTAGAAATGCTTAAATTAGAAATAAATATTCCAATTGACAATAATAGCTCCTTAACATTGTGAAGAATCAAAAATTATTAGAGCTTAATAAGTGAAGGTTATTTCTTCTTGATTTGAGGTAATTTATCAGAGACATGATACATTTCAAAGAGATAGCCCCCAGTTTGGACCCCAGTTGTTGACTTCTGTCCTTTCCACATATTAAATATTAAGTAGTAAAGACTAATGTCCTTTCTTCAAGGATTACCACATAAAATACTAGTGCTTTCATAATCATAATAGTATCAAATATGCCCCTTTCAATTAGCCAGGCTGTGGATTAACTTAGACATTGAGAAACATATGAATTTGACTGCACGGTAGAGTCAAATTGGGTTTGACAAGGTTTAATAGCTCAGCTGTATTTCATGGCAGAATAACTATGGTTTTCCTAAGGTATGAAGAGCAATGACTCAGTGAATCCTGTTATTCCTGTGCTGGTTCCCTGCTTGACCAGCTTCGGTATCTCTGTATCATGTTCCTAAGTTTTCTGCAAAATCAAGGTAGAGACATGCCTGAACAAGGTCTACTGTCAATGTGGATCCAATTTCTACTTGGGATATAGCACAGCACAAGTTCTTGACTCAGACTTCCAGGAAAATAGCTAAATTGTAGCAAAGAACTGTGAGAAAGTGCATGTTAGATCCGTACAAGGTAAAGAAGTGTGCTGGTTTTGGCTGGGGTAGAGTTAATTTTCATCAAGTGGCTGGTATGGGGCTGTGTTTTGGATTTGTGCTGAAAACTGTCGATAATGGAGGTGTTTTGGTTATTGCTGAGCAGTACTTGCATAGAGCCAAGGCCTTTTCTGATTTCTGCATTGTTGCACTGCCAAGGGGGCTGGGTGTGCATGGGAAGGTGGGAGGAGACGTACCTAGGACAGCTGACCCAAACCGACCCAAGGGATATTCCAGACAGCAGGACATCGTGCTCGGTATATAAAGTGTTGGGAAGGATGAAGGGGGAGAGGTTTGGAGCTTTGGCATTGGTCTTCCCAAATTACCAATAAGTGTGATGGAGTCCTGCTTTCCTGGGGAAGACCAAACCACTGCCTATTAAGCTGTTAATCCTTTGTTTTGCTTGCTTACACATCCAGCTTTTCCTTTACTTTTTAAACTGTCTTTATCTCAACCCGTGAGTTTTCCCACTTACTCTTCTAATTCTCTCCCCCTCTCTCTGGTGGGGAAGTAAGCAAGCAGCTGTGACATGGTTTCTGGCTGGACTTGAACCACGACAGGAAGGCAAAACCAAACACAGGTAAACTTAGCAAGCAGAGCATTGTGAGCAGCTCAAGCATTCAGCAGGAAATATGCAATCAGAAAATTTATCAAAGCATTAAAGAAAAAAATAGGGATTAGGCAGAGAGCAGTTCAGCAATGTCTGTCAAAGCTCAACTTGATCCAAGGAGCAAAGAAGGATCCACCTGATCCGTGAAAACCTGGTGAAAGATTCATTGCATTTACTACAGGGGTGGTGAACATTTAGTGTCTAGCAGCTTGTTCCTGTAGCTACATGATGTGTTGTATAAACCAGTAGCTATTTAGTATTTTTAAATTATGTATATCTTGCACATGGTTTTGTATATGCCCAAAAGGAGCCTGAAGTGGGATGGATGCAATATGGTTTTTTTCAGATCAGTCTGGTGTCTTTTGCACATAAAATTTGGTACTGCAAGTTCAAAGATATCTAAATAGCTCCGTAGGAATATGTGGAAAGAATACAGTTGGACTAAGCCAACACAACAATCTGGTAAAAGAGATGGAACATTCAGCTTAGAAATGTATAGGTACCTCATTTAAAGTTAGGGCACAGTCAGAAAAGTCAATCAGTGCTGAACCTGAATAAATAAATCCTATTATACCATATGAAGTTAGGTTGAAAATGTGCCCCCTCCCCATTATGTCTGTGTTCACCATATTAATTGGCCTCTGAGGTATCTCAGGCTCTAACAAACCTGGTTTGTCAAATAAATACCAGCACAGTATGTACTGGACAAAGGGTAATAAAGTGGCTCCAAAATAAGGTCAGTAAAGAAGAGGGTGTGAACACCATTCTTCAGAATATCACATGGACACCATGTCTCAGGTGGAAAGCCTGTGGCAAAGATTACAACAGGCAGGAGATACCTACACAGGTGCAGTTTTGTCTTTGACAAGCTTTATCCTCCTTTGTTGTCTCCTTGTGACAGGTTAGTAACAGTTCTAATGGAAACAACTAAGGTACATGAATAATCATTTAGTTCATCAAGGAATGGTTTCAAGTGGAGATTTGATTAATTTGTTTTTCAAAAGTTATTGCTCATTGTGGTTGATTTTCTGTTCCATGGAATACTTGCATCTGACTCTAGTTAAGTGATGAATATTTGCATTTTTCAAAGCTGAGCATGGTATTATGACCATAGAGATTCCTATTAAAATTCATCAAAAAATTAAGACTAGTTCTACTTTCAAAACTTGCCCTTATGGGTCTTAAAAATAAGGCAATATGTTTTAAGGACAAAGCCTCAGTCTTTCCTCTGACTTCAGTCAGAGATCTGACATTATTTAGGGAGAGTTCTTTGGTAAAGATTCATTTTTTAATCTCCAGTGGAACAAAAATGCAGACAGATCAGTAAATAGATTTTTAGGCTGTATTTAAATTACATATTTATTTTGTGCCTCAGAGATTGAAATGGCTTGCTTGGAGATGTTCCAGTATGTTATGCAAAATTTTTTTAATGTATTTTATGTAATAGCAGAACAATAGGAGTAAGAGATGGAAAAAAACCTATTGGAGCATTGTATCTATTTTTCTGCCCAGACAGGATTGTTTCTATAAATGTTACTGGTCATGGGCAAAGTAAATCAAAGTATATTCAGATAATTCCTTTTCTGAGTGTACTGGCTTCTGATGATGATCCCTCTGTTTAAGGTCAGAAAATAGTTACCTTTCAATCAAGAGTCATTTGCCACTCTTACTATTTTTTTTTCCCTTTTTATAATCTGTTATTTATCTGAGTCTATATTTGGATCACATTGATCAAGAAAGAATAAATTTAGAGCTGACTGTAAATCAGCAAAGAATTAAATGTGTAAAAGAAGTAGGAGTATAGCAAAGAACAAAATCTCTTTGCTTCCCAGTTGCTGTATACAATTGAGTTTTAATTGATTTCAAGCTTAGTTCTTTAGTTAAATAAAGTGCTGTTTAGCCTGCTGCACCCTTGCCAGCACTTACTCCATATTACTATTCTCAAACCTCTTCAGTGCAAGTAAGCTGTAAGTAAAGGTGCGCTGAGTAAGGTTTTTAGGCTTTGCTATCAGCTGTGTTACATTTTAAAGCAGAAGTGTAAGGAAAAGGAATATTATAACGACTCACTATGCTCAAATGTAGCATTTTGCCTTAATAGAAAGTTTTGCTGCTGTACTAAGGCACCATAGAAACCCACAAAACAGTCTGTTAACAATAGGCTGTTTAGCACCCTTGAATTAGCTCTGAATGATCTGTGGATTAGGGAAATTCCCTATCTGCAAGTCTGTATATGAACTCTGAATCTCAGAAGCTCTATCCACACTACTAAATTAAGCCCAGAATTGTCACCAGACCAACAGCCACAGAACAGACCATTCCTATGCCAATAAACTCTTAGTCTCGGGTGGCTACACCCACATTGCTTGGGGACTGCAGTAGTCCCCATAATGTTCTGCCTTCTCCTACCAAAAGTCTTCAAACCTATCTTATTCTCATTGAAATTAATGCCAGAACTCTCCTCCTCTTCCTGAAGCCTTTTTTTTTTCATATCAACATTGAAGCAATCTCCTTCCATAGTTAGACAGTAGAACTGTAATGTGCAATACTCTACTTATTACCCATTAGGCTACTTTCACTCATCCGCCAAATACATAACAAAGCCCTGCACAAATATCTACAACATCAAAATATATTTAAAAGGCCATGTTCATTACTATAACAAAACTAGTAAAAAATGCATGCAGCAGAACCATTGAGGGCACCAGGTGTCAACACAAGGGTTTTATGGGTCAAATTATGCATTTCTTTAAAGTAAATGAGGAATTTTATTGCATAATTAACTGTTGCGTTGTTTGAGTAGTATTTAAATTTGGAAGTTTATTTGAAAAAAGAGCATTTTATTACAAGGTGAATATTTAGTCTGGATGATGTGACATTGGTTATTCAAGGGCTACAACAGTTCCTACCCACTTTGCGCAATAATCTACATCTTCTCATGTGTTGTACAAAAAAAAAAAAACAACTATTCATATAACTATTTCTAAAATTTATCACCCCGATGAAATATGCTGATGTCTTTCCTATATACGCTGAAAACCTGTCCATGGTTCATTGCTCTTTCTTTTGCAAGTTTTCACATCTAAGTTTTACTTTACTTTGGTGTATCATATAAAAGCAATGCTGCTTCTCACTGATTTGTAAATTATTTCTCTAGAGTATTTTTCACATTTTGTGAAATTGTAATAGAGTTTGAAGAGTTCTGCTTCAAATATGGTATTTGTAACCTTTTGCATCTCAGTTTGTTTCCCATTTACTGATATTCTTTTTACAATAAACTAAGTAAAATTAAGGTAACCGGGGAGCTGCATTGTACATTATTTTCAGGTTGTGATCCCCAGAGATAGAACTGTATCTCAATATCCACAATTTGAAATACTGGTTACGGGCTATGTCTTTATCATTATCCACTGCTATTTAGGATCCTCTTTCACTTATTCTTCTAAGAATTGGAAGCAATTATTTGGCTGTTGACAAAAGAAAAGAACAGTATTTGTATCAATAGCCATTTTGGATACCACTGTTGTCATAAAAGTGTACATACCTGGCTTTATTCCAAAGTACTGATTTGTACTTACGTTTAAAGCATCCACGCCAATCAATGACACTTTTTTCTCTTACTGCATGGAATTTAAGAGCAGAAACTATATCACACAAGGCAGTAAACTGAGTTGTAAAGATCTGCTTCTTTCCAGAGATACAGATGATTCCTGGCCACCTATCTGAGGATAGGTTACATTTTTTACTAGGACTTCTTTAACAAACATTTAAACTGCTAGATTTGTAATAACGTACAATTGGTATCTTTTATATCTTAAAATATTATTATAGCTTACTTACCACCTGATTAGAAATCACAGAATCATGGAATATCCTGAGTTAGAAGGCACATACATGGATCATCAAAATCCAGCTCCTGGTTCTGAACAAAACAACCCCAAGAATCCCATCACGCACCTGAGAGCACTGTCCAAACACTTCTTGAACTCTGTCAGGCTTGGTGCTGTGATCTCTTCCCTGGGGAGCCTGTTCCAGTGCCCAAATACCCTCTGAGTGAAAAACCTTTTCCAAATATCTAAGCTAAACCTCTGCTGACACAGCTTCAAGCTGTTCCATCAGATCCTGTCACTGGTCACCACAGGGAAGAGATCTGTATCTGCCCCTCTTCTTCCCCTTGTGGGAAAGTTGTAGAGTGCAATGAAACTCATGTCTTTGTTAAAACTTCACAGCTGATGATTGCCCAGCTCTCTGATTTGTCTGGGTCTCACTGCAGGGCCTCTCTGCCTTCAAGGGAGTCAGCACCTCCTCCCAGTTCAGTATCGTCAAAGTTAAAAATCGTGCAAAAAGTTGCAAAAAGACAAAAATTCTACTAGCACACCAAAATGGAATCCCATAAACTCCCCTTCCTCATTCCCCCAACTTTTATTGTAACAGAATGCATGTCCCACACAAAAGTTTGTACTTCCTGTGGATACTTTGCATTCTTAGCCCTGCTACTCATAAATGAGTCTCATAATACACAGCGGTTCTACTTACAGCTTGGGTTAGCAATAATCTTAACAACTACAGAGTGAGTTTACACATCATTTCCAATAGTATTTTAAACCTCTTAGAACAGTAACTGTTATCATCACTTAGAAGGGACAAAAATCTGTTAATACCTGTTTCAATGCACATTTTCAACATATATATGTATTACGCATTAAAGTTAAAACATTGCTGTATGACGCAAGCAGAATGATTTTGTTCCCTCAACTGACATGCTCAAATGTTTTTGCAATCCACAGAAAATGGCAAGTACTATAGAAAAGCAGCTGAGAAAATGTAAAACATTTAGGAGCAATAGGAAGCAACAAGGAAAGCATAGATAGGACCAAATGTTAAGCACAAGAAGTCTATCCCAATTTATATTCTTGTCTGGATATTGGGATTTCTTCTAAATTCATGACTCAAATTACAATCTCCTCTTCACAAACTATTTTCTCTTAAAGCAAAAATGGAAAGAATAGTTTTCATCAGAAAAAAATTGGAGATCTTAACCTGAATTTTTTTCCCAGATTCCTTCAAAGCACCATGCACCATTAAAAAAAAAAAAAAAAGAAAAAAAAAAGAAAAAAAAAAGTTCTAGAAATGTTTAGACAGTGGTATCATAGGTGTTTCCCAGTAATGCTGGGCCATGGAATAAGAGAAGTCAAAGCACAGGGATAGGAAAAACAGGCAAAATACATTCTAATTCTGTAGTTAAGGTACTGCTGTGGGAAGGGGCATTTTCTCTGTAAAGCTTCAAAAATGCAAAAGCATTCAAAGGCTAGGATGGAAACCCAAATATGAGAATTATAAATTTCTTGTAACTTGGCTACTCCTTACTGTGTATCTGAATGAAGGACTGGAAATGCCTTGCACTTTAAAGAACTTCTAAAATAAAATACTTCATCAAGAAGGGAATATGTTCTGTGAGAAATCAGCATCTCCAGTTTAGCTGATCGCTAATCTCTTTTAGAATGAGGTGTTTACCTCTGTTTCACAAAGTCTCTCCATTGCACTGTCACTGACCTTGGACGTTCCTTCTCTGGCTTGGCAAGCTTCTGCTGTTGCATGGGCACATCTGAAAGTGAACCATTGCTGTTCTTGTGTCATCACTTCAAGGAAAGTGCTCAGACTTGAGAGTTAGAGGTAGCTTGGGCTAGGGTTATATGAGAGGTGGGAATGGGGATTTCATAATGACTAAGGAAAAGCATTTGGCTGTAGTCACTCAAGCATGTAAGTACTGGTGAGATGGGCCAGAATAACCCATTTGCAGAGACATTATTCACAATTTATTGCCATTCTGACTCAGCAATGTCCTCACCACAAAATGACAGCAATACATTTCTTAGAGGCATGTAGAGTGAAAGAAAACTGGTGAATAAATCTTAAGCCAGCAGTGGCCAAATCTGCCACAATTAGGGAAAACTGAACCCATACATTGATATAAAAGGATGTTAGAGAATATCGAATTAGAATATTGCATTAAAAAAGAGTCTCAAACATATAAAAGGTCAACACAGAAATATTCCTAATGTTGCTCTATGTAGCTACCATACAACATATTTTGCACAATTTCCTTTTGTTTTCTTTGCAGTAAGACAGGATGCACCTGGATTTTACACTCTGAAATGTAAATTAAAATTTACCTGCAGTGTTTGCTTCTTCAAAGAACAGTTTTAGACTAAGAACTTTGAGAACAGTATGCCTGTCTGGCAGTGAAAGTTTAAACTTTTATGTACTTCCAATGTAAAAATAACACAGTGATATTTAGGGGAAATTTTCTTTTGTGCACCATCAGAACAGATGCCAAGCAGAACATATTGACTAGATTTGGGGTTTTTTGTTTGCCTGAGAAACACACTTGTATGGTACATAATTACCTATACAATGCAGTAATTAGGTTGCTCAAAAGGAGGCTTAAGTATACACAAGACTTGAGGAGTGATTTAACACATAATGCATAAAAATACATAATACATAAAATAGATATTAGATTTAGCTCATTTAAGTATCCAAAGTAGAAGCATGACTATATTTACATGTGCATATTTTTCTTCCTGTGTTATTCTTACAGTAATTATCCTTGCTCTAATATTTGAATACATTTGAATAGTGCATTCAATAGTATGACTAGCATTTATAGTGTCTTCCTCTTCTCATTCTTTTTCCCAAAGGTAGAATTTTGTATGGTGGGGTTTTATTTCACACAGGGTTTTTTTTTTAGTTATCAGTAAATGCATAAATCATCTCTTAGCATTTTGCCTACAAAGATACTGTTATGCCTTTCTTCCTAAAGAAGATAATTCTGCTCAGGCTTCCAGAAAACTCCTTTGCAAATTGTACCTATGGAATGGCTAAACAAGAATGAAACTCACAGTCCCTGTTCACATCAGTGACAAAGGGAAATCACATGGACAATACCTCACTTAATGTGGTACAGCCAAGAATAAAGATATATCAAGGTATTGTCTTAAGACACTTAACACACTTAATAACAACCTAAAATTATGATAATCTGCTCTTTACCACATAACATCTGTGATTTTTCCTGTTTATCAGATAGAATAATATGGTCATGGCAGCCCTATTAAAGTTGGGATGGATGTGTGTGTGTATATGTGTATTTGTGTGCTTGATATACAATAGATAACTCAGAAAGCCCAAATTCATTAGAGTTTCCTTTTCTGTGCTTATCAGAGTCAAAAAATGAATTGAACAAAGGCACTATTTAATTAGAAGTGTAGCAAAATGGTTTCTAAAAAAGATGTGAATTTTTAAGCTATAAATGACTGTGGCATGTTATGCACATTTGGGTATATGGATGAATGAATGAAATCAAAATGAATCCCTTTCAAGACAGGAGGCAAGATGAAAAAGCAAATATATATTTGTAAGAAGAATGGAGGGAAAAAACCTAGGGCACAACGCTGTAACAGAGAAAAGATGTGAGAAATTGGAAGCTGTACATCAAGAATTCCTATCTGATGCGTATATTAAAACTTGCATATAAAGATGTACCCAGGTGTGAATTTATTGATTTTATATTTCACAGAGAAACCACAATAAACTCCTTCAGATATCACAGTGCACTAGGACAATAAAATCTTGTATCTATAAAAATATCAGTCAGAAGTCACAGAAACATGTACTTTAAACTTTACAGCTTAGCAAACATTTAGAATTAGGCAGCTAAAGATGGAGTGCAAAGTGGAGCTCCAGCCCTGCTCTCGACCTCAAGGATGACATTGCATCACAGACATATGGTCGCATGAACAATGCATTGCTATCATCTATTCTTCTGTGTAATGTCTAAACTGATAAAGAAAATTATACACCACCTCAGTATATCCTCTCACAATGATGTCCATAGATGCATGAATACTGTAACTGTTTACATTTTCTTCTGAGAGAATTATTAGTAGTGTCTTAGTACCTTGAAACGAACTGGGGGATCCTGAACATAGTCACATCTATATTTGTGATTTCAATGCAAGACAAAAGGCCAATCCCCTTCTCCTGTATACTGGAAAATCAGCAGGAAAGGAAAAATTTAATGGCCAAACATTTGGACAATTAGAATATATTTCCAGGAAGTTACATCTACTCTATGCTTTCCTCAAATCTTAGAACTGTCATTAATAGCTTGGCTGTTCAGTGTTGCCCTTATGCAGTATTGCAAATGACAATTGAGCACTATTGATTTACCATCAATTCCTTTCTTTTCAGCTCAGCTGAGGCAGAGAAACTGCTGACAGATTGTGGATTTGCCAGAGTTGATGGCAGAGTTGTTGATGGCAGAGTTCCTTAATCCACTTTGCTGTGTGGCCTAAAATTCTCAAAGATAAATTGACTTTGACACACAAGCTTTCAGCTTGCCATCAGTCTAAACTCTCCTCGTGGAATATGCTTCACATGATCACTGCTGGTGACCAGGTCCTCTTTAACATGAAAGGCACTGCTAATTTCAATATTGCAACTGCAGGAAGTCACCAGTTTTGTGAACTTCACTTTTTTCCCCCAACCCTCCCACAGTTTGTGAAATCTTCTGAGCAGAATGGAGGCAGAAAGATGAGTGAACAGGGTATCTGGGGAGGAAGGGGGGCACAGCACAGGAAGCTGAATTAGAGCAAAAGGTAATCAAAAGGAGGAGATGAATAACAGCAGAGGTTATTGTTGGTGAAGATCATAGGGAAGGACATTTTCTTGCTCCTAGCACAACTGGCACATCTGGATCTGGTGGTAATCAAAACCAGATAGAAAACATTAACTTAACACTGATGATATATTTTATAATCAAAATTGTCTGAAAAAGTTCATAATCAGGATTTGACAGCTGTTACTTTCATTTAAATGTGGTCAATATGAACATTTTTTAGATTTAGACTCATTTTTAAAGGCACTGAGTGACATTTTGCTTTCACAAAGTCATAGAGAATTACTATATCAAATTTCAGTATTCAAACAACATCATTCATGATCCACATTTGCTTTTCCCCTTCAGAGGAAACTTTTATTATCTACCCTAGAAATTACAGTTTATCTCCTACATGAACTAAAAGAGAACACAAATCTAACAAATTAGTTTCCCTTCTGAAATGGATAAAGACAGTTAATGAATGGCATTACCCATTTCTAAAATGTGAATTATTTATAGACATTATGTTTAAATATGAGCAAGCTGTGTCTCGTGTATTGAGACACAGAATCTATTTTACCTGTTTTTCACCTGCCCATTTTGTAAGTAAGCCCTGAGCACAGAATTTTGTGTAACTCCAATTTTATAAGCAATTTAAAACCTTGTGGTTGAATAAAGAAAGTTTGCTAATTCACCTTTAGTCTCAGCATTATTCTGTGAATTTACAAACTGATGTGATAAAACAAACTTTACAGTAACTAAAATGTAGTTTTAGATCAATCCATAAAGTAATGTAAGGCACCATGAATAAATTTGGTTCTAGCCTTCCCTAGGTTTACTCATATAATTCTCTTTATACTTTGAAAGTAATACTGCTGACTTCAAGGTGAAAACCCAGCCCTTGTCAAGACACTGGCAAAGCTCCCATTGATTATAGCACAGACAGAATGTACCTACTATGTGAAAACTAAATACATGAGTAAGCCTTTGTAGGATAACACCTTAAGCTCACTGCTGCCATCAGGTACTGACACAAGAGCAGGGCACACAGTGTCCCTTACAGCTGGGTGGCAGCATGTTCCCACAGACTGATTGTCTATCCAGACAAGAAACTCCAGAAACTTTGATTCATTCTCTGGGATGCACACTCAGATTTTCCACTCCACTGTTCTCCAATATTTGTCCACAGAGTTCACAACTGAACTTTGCCTTGTAATCACACAACATGTATATGACATAGGTGCTGTTGATTATTAATTTAGTGTCAATTAACAAACATCTATTTACTGATTCCAGTATTGAAGCAAAAAAGAGAACAGATAAAGAATTGCTTAGAGAAATGCCTCTTCTCCTTTCTTCCCACTTTCAGCTCTTTTGTTTTCACTGTGTATTCAACTGAGACCCATTCAACTCCATTGGTGAGGCAATATGTGAAGCTGAAGGTTAAGCTCAGTGCATAATAACTGACAATTTCATTATCACCAGCACGTGACTCCCCCAGTGGCCCTCCTGTGGCCATGACCTCCCTATTTTAAAACAAGCTCATGCCAAGCACTGTAGACTCCTCCAACTGCCTGAAGTATTTGGCAGGCAATGATTGCTCCCATCCCCTTGGGTGAAGCTGGAACTGGCCCAGGCAGGTTGTGCCTGCCCAGTGCAGGACAGCCAGCTGTCCCGTTAGCCAAAGCCCCATTTATGGCTGGTGAAGGACACAAGTGCGGCCACGTGCTCAGGGGAACAAGGGTCAGGGCTACAATGAAAGGTCTGTTTTCTTGACTCCCACTCCCTGTGTCTCAACCAGTCAGCTCAGGACAGAAACCAGCAGCCTATGCACTCCTGAGGGCCTGTGGCTTCTCCTACTGTGTGGCTTGACCTGACCTACACTGTGTCAGGGCTTCTCTGTACAGCATGAGGCTTGCATGCAATAGTGAAATATAGCCATTTATTTTTTAACATAAACTTGATTTAAATAATAAATAGCAACTTTTTATCTGCATTTCTAGCACCATAGCCACTCCTAGGTTTTTGAAGTGCATTTGCTAGGTGTTACAAGTTATTAAATTTTTTACAGTCACATTGCAATCAAAAGCAGATGGCTTGCTGAACAGTGACTTACCCAAAAACATATATTCACATCTCCTGCTGATAATCTAGGAGGAAAGATATCAGCTAAATGTTTGATCTGAAGTTATTTTTGTCCCAATTTAATCCCCTCGACTGGCTGCCACTCAAGTTTATCTCAATGCAGGGGAGGAAAAAGAGAAATAGAGAAACCTCTTTCTGCCTCTTTAGGAAGCTGAAAGAGAAGCTGAAAGAAAAAAAAATCTTTGGAGTGTTACATAGGGCTAGCGAAGAAAAGGGGAAAAAATTAAACCATGACAGTTTTTGAAGAATGCCAGTGAAGATGCAGTGTCTTTGGAAACAGAGTTCATAGCTTAGAGAGTTGAAAGGAGTTTTGTTATCAGTAGAGTGTTGAGAGACCAATGCACATAAACATTCAATTAAAAAGAATGGAGGTGAATGGCTGGAGAATTTGTGTATCTACATGTCTCTGTTTTGCTTTTAAACCAAAGGTGAGATTGTGTTTCACAGAAAAGGAAGTCAATGCATCTGTTGATCCTCTGCATAATTCACGGGGGCAGCTTGGTGGCAACCTGTGTAAGAAGGTGATTATGGAATATTTCACCTCCTTTTCCTCTACTACTATGAGTTATTAAGTATGCCATAATCTGACAGCTACTGTTTCTAAAAATAAAATCATGTTTTTCACTAGTATTTCACTTGATGTGATTGGCAAATGTCACACACGCAAAACTGTTTTTTTTTTTCCCTAGAATGAGATTCTAGTCTTATAAAATTATAAAACATATAGGCATGCAAAGCAAACTTTTTTACTGAAGTTCTTTTCCCCTTTTTTAAATTGATGTTTACCTCTTCAAAAACTTACTCCAAGCATTAGGAAAAGAGAGCAGTATCTCTTCTAAAGGCACCTGCACTGCCATGCACTGAAGAATTGAAAATAATGGACTGACAAGAAATTATGCCTTAGTTCTTGGGCATGCTGCTCCTAGTATTTTGTAAGAGTGAAGAACAAAGAGAAGCAGTGGGGTATGGATAGGGAATTTTTGCCAAAGTAGAAAGGATCTTTTATTTATTTATTTTAAATTTATTTATAAACAAGTCAGTGATTTAAGGCAGTTGATCAAGGGGTTAGATCTGAGCTGCGGTGATTAACTAGACAGACCTTCTTGTGCATTATATAGATATTTGCATGAAGAAATGCCTCTTGATAAGCTAAAACTGAAAATTCACTAAGAGAAATATTTTTACGAATAAGTCGAAATTGCTTATCTTTGATGTAAAAATACTTTGCTTGTTCTAATTCTTGCAACTACAAGTGATTAGGGAAAGAAGAATCCAAAAATGGGCTGACACTGTCTTTGTAACAGTTGTACCGTATTTGCAGTGTATAAAATAATGCCTAGCAGTTGTCTAATAATTTGCATTAATAAATTTGCTGTCTAATTGAGCCATATGCTTGGCATTTCCTTTTTCACCCAGCTGTCCTGGACAGCGAAATCTATTCATTTTTCTGGAGAAAGCTCTCCTCTTTCTATTGCCATAGATATATCAGTATTTAGGCAAGACCATTCAGTTTAGTCATAGCACTGAAAGATGAAGGCAGATTTCCTAACTGAAGGGACCATTTCACTATCACATTACCATGAGTTCCTTAATGTACGATTCCTTTTTTTCTTCTATTCAAAAATTGATGCAGTATAGAACTTTAGCTAAGAAATTTAGGTTCTGTCGCCAACCGCCCAGGCCCTGGCGAGGGTTTTCTGGGTGCCGCGACCTTCCTGGTGAGTCGCCCTGAGAAGGACGGCCTCAATTTCAGGGGGCACAGGCACTCCGGCTGAGTGATTTGCTCTTTTTTTTGTGAATGGCTGCCTAAGCAACCAAGCCACCAGCTCTGTTGTGAAGGGTTGCCTAGGGAACCGAACCTGCCAGCTCTCCAGGGGTACACTGCTGATACAATGTGTCCAAAGCAGGCCTGCCGGCTCTCCAGGGGTACACTGCTGATACAATGTGTCCAAAGCAGGCCTGCCAGCTCTCCAGGGGTACACTGTTGATACAATGTGTCCAAAGCAGGCCTGCCAGCCCTCCAGGGGTACACTGCTGATACAATGTATCAAAGGCGGGGCTTTTCCCAGGCAGTGCAGGAGGGAATCACAGGAGTCAGGGAACATCTCCAGGAGCCTCTTTATTCTGGAACCCACAACTATCCCAAGCCCCCACCCTTCTGAGAGTTGGGGTTTTATGCACAACCAGGGGGTGGGGTTTGGTAAAACAACCAATAGGGGTGCGGATTGAAAAGTCAACCAATCAGGGGAAGGATCCAAAAAGAACCAATCAAAGTAGAGGACTCTAGGGTAACACAACAGCCAATCAGGGATAGAGTCATTAACATATCAGGACGTAATTTAACTGCCTGCCTTGGGCAGCAGGGGATTGGCTGGCTGTGACCGGGGGTTGGCTAATTGTGTTAAGGGCTGGATGCCCTCCAGGGAAGTGCTGGGAGTTCTGCTCCTTCTGCACAGCCCTCAGGGGCCTCCATAAGGTTCCACTTGTTTTCTTTCATGGTCTGAATGTCCCCATTTCATTTTGTACTAATACACTCTTAAAGGTGATATTTTGGATTAGGAAAATCATTGTGCTCCAGTGGCATCCAACATAGTTTTCTGTGTATTTGAATTTATCCTTCAGATATACTTACATAAATCATTCCTATACTCAAACTTTGGCAAAGCTGGTGCACGTCAGTATTGTTTTTCTTGGGTCTTATTCTCCTGTATTAGTATTAGTAATGTTCTTATTTCAGACCTTGGGCTTTGCCTTTTTTTTCCAGATCTCTTCCCCATCCCACTGGGCAAGGTGGACATAGAGGAAGTGGCTCCTGGTACTCAGTTGTCACTTGGGGTTACACCATGGCATTTTATTTGGTTTTGGAAAAATTATATGTAGACAAAAGACGGAAGGGAGATGATCACTTCCATTCTTATGCATGTGTATAAATATACTGTACTCTTCTGAGGGCTCTGACTCATGTTCCTGCAATTACCAGGAAAAAAACTGCCAAGTGAAATTTCCCTGATACCTTTTCTTATTTTTTGAACTGTTTTGATTTTGGTTTTTTTTCCCCTGATATAGTTTTCTGACATCAGCATCACCCTTAAAACTCTATGAATCACTTTCTTCCTACTCTTTCAATCCATTTTAAGCAGTGCATGACACAGGTAGTAGCTCTGAACTCCACAGGAGATTTTTGAGACAGTCTCAGTTCACTGAGTGCTGAATGAAAAAATGTCCCTCCCATCACCACTTTTCTTTTCATTTGTTTGTTTGAAACAAACGTATCATATTAGTGTTCTGCCTGGAGAAGCCTAATGTACCTTGAAATAAGTTTTATTATGATGAAGTAATGAATTGAAGTTAGAATGTTTCTGCAGGCCAGGGAAGTACAGAGGTTAGTACATCACAAAGAATAAAATAAAGGCATAAATCTCAAGGGAATACATATATTGCTTCTGCTGAAACTGGAAGGATTTTTATAATAAAAAGCCCCCCCCAAATTAAAATAAGCCCTATGTCTCTGCTTCTAGCAGCTAGTAAGTATTCCCTCAGTTTCTATGGCAATATTTCCTGTTAAAGGATATAGCTAATCTGCTTTTGGCTCCCTAGCACAGATTCCAAACTTGCTATTGAATCATAAACTAATTTCCCACTGCTTATTATTTAAACACATTGCCCTCCTTTCTAAGAATGGGGACACCATTCTTCATGTGACTCAACAGGAGACAGAAAAAGGGGAATTGTGATGCATACTAGCATTCTAAAAATCGAATAATCCTCCCTGAGGCAATGCACCTAAATTCCTGGTCTCTGAGGCATAGAAAAATATTAAGAAGAGCTATTACCAAACTCACCATTGAATCACCCTGATTCTGACATAATGGGTTTAATGTTTTCTTTTCCTGCATTAATCTGTGGAGGCATTCAAGTAAATGATCTTGGGATCATCCTGTAAAGCTGTGGTCACAGATATAAATGCATGGCAGAATCTTAAATGGTGATGGCCATGTTTGACACAGCCATGTTTTAACAGATATGCTTTTATATTTTAGAAAACATAATAAAATTCCAAAAATATCAGCCAGGGGATTTTTTTACAGTTAACTACTTACAAATTAAAAAAAAAAAAAAAAATAACCAAACTTCTATGTACCTCTAAAGTAAAAAACAAGTGGATATGCACAACAAAGAATGAAATATTACAGACAAAACAAGAAATCATTAAAACATCAAGGGAC
Source organism: Trochalopteron elliotii (assembly GCA_024734555.1). Lineage (NCBI taxonomy): Eukaryota > Metazoa > Chordata > Aves > Passeriformes > Leiothrichidae > Trochalopteron > Trochalopteron elliotii. Next base: position 826,304 of record JANPWX010000031.1, read on the forward strand.
ATCAAATGGTGAAGGCTTATGCTTCCCTACGTACAGAGAAAATATGTTAAGCCACAGAACAGAAGTGCACTTGCACTTCTCATTTTAAGAGTTCCTAAGGAAATTATGGCTTATGAAACCCTTCTGGATGTGTTTCCTTTCTAATTTATGAAAGTACGCCTACATTAGGTAACTTCCTAGTGTATTCATCCATGTGACACATAATTCATCCTTCCTCTGTTCCTCCTTTCTTTTTTTTTTTTTTTTAATTTTATTTAATACTTGAATTAATCCAGGTCATCACCACTCAATCCACATATGGATGCTGTGGATTTATGTTTACTGATCCAGAGCTTCTCTGTTACTACTACTTTCCACATCTACATGTGTGACTGTTTGGCAAAATATAACCCTCTGTATAGATTCTGAGTGATATCCCCTCACAGTTTGTCCTATTTGAAAAATTGAATTGGTCACCTAAAAGGAACATCCTCTTGAGAAGTCAACAATGGACACAAATCCTGAAGTAAATTATACTGAAGACTAAATTTTGTGCTTACTAATATGGATGGCACCAGGATGTTAGTTTCATTCTGCTTTGTTTTCTTTGGTTAGCTTGGAGACCAGCATCTATTTTTCATCAATTTTTATGCAGACAAACACAGTGAATTAAGAGCCCAAGAACTGCATTTGCTGGCACAGAGGCCTTGTAGTTACTAGCATGTTAAATCCCTGTGAGGTTCCCTGCCAGGGTCCACAGAGCCCAACGAGGTGGTGAGTTGTGCACCTGTCACCTGCCTGTAGACACACTCACACTGACACACAACTGCTCCTGGAGGGATCCCCTGATGCCACTTCAGCAGGGTTCACTGCATCCCATTCTGACACGGCTTGTGTTATGGGTGGGTTGGCACTGGGGAATTAATTAAGAGTCAACAATATTCAAGGTTTTATTTGGCTTGATTATACCATGAATTCACTCCCTCACTCTTCCCTAGATTGCTAGGTCTGCACTTCCCAGCAGGAAGATCCCTGCTGGTACAGATGGTCAGGCAGAGTCCTGTCAGCTCCTGCTGTGCTGCTGCTTGCTGTCACCCGGCTTGGGAATCATCAGCAGAGGCTCCTGGCTGGCCCACAGCATTTTTCTCCATGCTGTCACCCTAACCCTAACCCTGACCCTGACCCTAACCCTGACCCTAATCCTAATCTTGACCCATGTCTTCATGTGTCCATGAAACTATCTGACCTTTAGGATCTTTCTCCACTTCCAGGACCTTTCCTCCAGCTACAATCTTCACTGCCTGCTTTTCAGGTTCTCTTCTTCTTATGAAGATGACTTCATTTGGGACCTCTGATTTCCCACCACATGCTCTTCTTTCTAGAACCCCAAGCTCTACATTTTCCCAAGCTAAATAATGCAATGTGAGACCCAGATCCTGTATTTCATATCTCTGTTAACTGGAGGATTTGGGACATGCCACTTTTCTTTAGAGCAGGTGTTCTCAAAACTTACAAGGAGTCCACAACAGTTGCAGCTGGCAAGCAGCAGGCTCTACTTGAAGGTTCATTGGTTCAGTTTCAGACATTTACCCCTGCACACAGTTGTTAATGTTTACAGTTTGAGGTTTTGATTTTTTTGGGTTTTTTTTTCCTGTGATGAATAAAAACTAGGAAATGGTCTCAGGAAAAACTCACATGATTCAAAGGCCATGGTCAAATAAGCATTTTATTTTAAAGGATCTCTGTCCAGTTTTCTTACACTAAGTACCAAACTGTGTACCCAACAGAGCTTTAAGCTGCAGTAATTGACCTCAAATGAAGACCTTGTTCCTCTGGAGCTTTTAAAACCATAAATCTTGCTTAAATGTGTTTTTGCATAGTTTCTAGCATTGTTACAGGTGGGTCAAAATCTTGTCTCTGAATAATGTTATACAATATAAACATATGACAACTGAAATATTTTTATTCATTCCAAAGCACAAATTTTGAGGGGAAAATGGTTGTTGAATTGAAATTCCTGTAAACATACTATTAGAAGATGCTCGTCACAACAAGGGTGCCTATGGAGGAGCACTTTTCTGTCTTTTCATTTGTGGCCCTACTGCTAATGTCCAAAATATTTGTCAAATACACTGGTTCAGCTCTTTTCTATTGACAGCTGTCTGCAGCTCAGTTAATGTACTAAGAGGAACTGAAGTTTTTTTCTGATTTTGCCTGAACTAGGTGAACTGAACAAATTGATCGGTCCTGTTACCTGACTAAAGGTTTGGTTTACATCAAAGCAGCTAATGGAGCCTTTTCCCTCTGTCTGAACAGAAAAGTGCGAAAGAATGAATCCTGCTCTGCTTGGGTGAAGTGCCAATTAAGTCAGTGGAAAAGTAGACATTTATGGCAGTTTGGCCACAAGCACAGTATTTCGAGGCAGCTGCTGGTTCTTCAGAGCTGCAGTTCAGCAGCCGTGTACTCTACCTTTGAAAGGCCTTGGTTTAGCAGTCTTTCTTAGTGACAAAAGGTTTCTCTCTGCTATATTTCTGAAAGTAACAAGCTTTTCTTTTTTGCAGATGAGGGGTGAATGAAGTCTGAAAAGGGGAGACACAAACTATGTTGCAGAGGAACAGGGTGATATTCTCTAAGAATTCCTAAAATCACAAGAAACACGACCTAGTAGCCAGCCGGGATACGCAGCACTTCAGCATCTTCTACTACCGTAGCTGTATGCTGAAAATGAAGTATGTTTTAACTGGAAAGGTGTTGATGTCTACAATAACTCCTTATGCCTTCTCTGGCCATCACAGAAGGGCATCTCTTGAATTTTTTATGTGAATTGCCTGCACTTTCTTCAGAGTGAGTTAAAGAGTAGTAGCAAAATGCAGTTGACTACAGCAGAAGCTCTGTCATTTCTTTGCAGACAGTGCTTGCAGTGCTCGTATGATATGATTATCAGGGCAGGCCTTTTACATTCTGCTATAATTGGGCAGGCCTTTTACGTTCTGCTAGGAAAACAAGACCCTTTCATCCAGAATTCAAACAAAGCACATCTTATAAAAAGTTTTTTGAGACATATATATCTTCCTCAGGAAGGGAAAGTAAAAGCTGACTCCCCTCCTAGAAGAGGAAGTAGTTGAGAATAAATCTGCTTGCAGTTATTGCAGCAACTACTGTGAATTACATTTATTAATTCTGTTGAAAGACTTGATGGGTGTTGGAAAGAAATAGCCATAAATCCTACATATTTGTGTCACAGAAATATAAGGGGTCTGATTTTTACACTAATCTCATGTAAGTACTTCTGGGCTGATTTTATTGGATTAATTTCTGGTTTGCTTCAACAGTAAGAGAAATCAGAATCAGGCATAAAAATTTCTACCTGTTCTCACTAAGCTACAAAGCGGATGGCCCTGACTGCAAGTCAAATGGGGAAGCATGAATGAATTAACATCAAAACATTTTTCTTTCTTCCTTTCTAACTGAAATTGCTTTCAGCCTGCTGAATTTCTAATGCATCCTCTGGTGATCACTTCCTCAGTCTCCCATTCCCTCTTTGCTCTCTCGTCTGCTCAGCTCTGATGATAATGCACCATGCAGAGGTATAAGCCATATTTTTAGATACACAGACATTATAATTGATTTTTCCCCTCCAGTTCCTGTGAGGAGTAACTAGATACTTTATCACTTTTAAATCTAGATACTTGCTATTCCTTTACCTCTACCCATTTCATCATACCCCAGTGAGGATTATGTGAAAGGGATATATGAGTCCCTCCTGCTGGGCCAACAGGCTAGCTTTTAATTGGCTTTTATGAATCACTTTCAAGATGCTTGAAATTGTAGAAAAAGTCTAAAATAATTTGAAGGGGGTGTTGGTTGATTTTTGTCTTGTTATTTTTTTTTAAATAAAGCATTTTACAAATGCACTTAGTTGCATCTTAAAGAGTTCTGCTTTCTCAGATAAAGTCTTTAAATACTTGAAAGAATGTTTCTGGTTAATGAACACAGAGGAATTATCTATTAAAACATTAAAACACTGTTGATGGAGTAAACCCTTAATATTTTGTTAAAGGCAATACGAAAATGAGACCTAATTGCTATTATATGGTACCAAAATTGATTTTGTAGTACTTTGAATTACCATTCAAGTCACAAGTCTGTTGGCAGTGCTCCTGCACTTAGCAGGAGAAAGTTTTCATGCCATAAAATATAACTTCCCTGGGACTACATGCCACATGTCCTATATTCTAGCCAGAAGATAATCAGACTGTTTTTTTCTGCAAGATGGTAAAACTACGAATGGAAACTCTGTGAATAGAATGGCAAAGGGCAGTGCTCCATCAGTGCAACTAAACTATTTCATTCCTCCTTTTGTTTTTTCTAACCCAATAGAAAATTTTCCTTACCACTTCATGCTGTGTAACACAGCATCTATATTGCCATTGCTTTAATGCAACAATACATTATATTTTTTTAAATCTGTTTGGTTTTTAACTTGAAGAGTTATCCAATGTCAGCTAGAAAAATCATATATGATACATTAAAAAAATAATCCTAGGAATTTCTTGATAATTTTTCCAGGGATAATCATATTCTTTTTACTGATTAATTTGAATTTTCCTAATTGGTCATGTACAAGTCCAAGCTCAAATGACTGTGTAAGTTGAAACAAGTCTTCTAATGGGGCTGTAACTTTTGCTCCCAAATGCAACAGAGACTTCAGAAAGAAATGTAGTTATACAGCATGAAAGCTACAGATTTCTCCTGATGTGAGTCCTCTGTTACTTGTTTTCCATAAGAACATTACATGTAAAGCAACTGAGACATGAGAACCTTAAATGCTTCTACTTAAGCCACACCAGATTCAAGCCTAAGAAATGGAATGAAGCAGAGGAATGAAATTGCCTGTATATAATGCAGAACATCTTTACAATAGAAATGTCATTTCTGTCTACTTAATAAGCTCACTTTCTTGTTGAATGACTCTTCACGTCTCTGTAGCACCAGGAGGTTTTCTACTTGCTTTCTCAGTCTTTCTTAGGCAAAATATGACTCCTTCTGTTTGGAAAAAGTACCTACTCATGACAATTTAAAGTGTGTAAATTGGAAAATATGGAGAAACATGGAAATGACTGATGTGAGCTTTGGGCTCCAAGAATCTTAGCTTGAGAAATTACATCCACTTCATACAACCATATGGACTATACAACAAAATGGACTACTACTTAATTTTTTCTGTGGTGGCCAATTAGCTTTCTAGACCCTAACTGGTATTAATACTATCAGTTGTGATAGTATTAATACTGTCAGTTACACCAATTAAAAAAATAATGTGATTATCAACTGGGAAAGGAAAAGGGAGAGAGAAAGAGGACATCTATCAGTACTTTTTTTTTTTTTGAAACAAAAGGGAAATACTGAGTTTACTGAAACAATGACATCTCAGGTTGAAAAAAAATTCTTATTTCTCAAAATATTTTGTGTACAGCAAAACATATTAATAAGATTTAATTTGAAATTGTTTTCTTGACATGAAACTCTTCATCAAACTTTAAAACCCAATCAATCCGAAAACCCAACCAAAACCTGATACACTTAAATAAGAGGAAGAGGTAATTCCAGAAGACTGTCAAAATAAAGATTTAGCTGACAAAAGAAAATTCTGAATTTGTGAAGTAAGAAACACAATCCAAAAATTTTTATATTTCTATATAATCTCAGAAAGCTACTCTGAAAACTGATATACTTTGTCTCCAAATGTGAACAAATTATCAGGAATAAATATAAAGGCAACTTTATCCCACACATCCATCTTTTTATTTCTTACTCTTCTTCAAACGGGAAGAAATCTCACCATTACTATTTTAACTATTTGAACTCAGCTGTACCCAAACATTTTGTTTAGGAGACTACAGCATTCAATCAACAAAGACTGAGCCAACACTTTCTGGGGTGTTGCCAATTATGTTAAAAATGCAAGTCTTTCTACAGGTCACTGAATGATGCAACTATTACTATATAGCAGAAAACCTCATTTGGACATTTCTCAAAATGTGAAGTTAGTCATGGGTCTTGATGAGTACAGAATCCCTGGGCTGAACAGCTTGACAGAAGAAATGGAAAGGAAAAAAACTAACTGCTGATGCTTTTAATTTTATATATATATATATGTATTTAACCACTGTGTTCGTAGTCTGTGACCCATTTTTGGCCATAGAATAAGTTATAAAGAATTCAATCATGAAAGCTCTAACTGTAGATCTTACCTTATATGGGTTTTTTATTATTCTATAGAGTGTATAAAAACATGTTCCTTTACCACAGCATAAAACTGAAGATCACCTTGTTTAAAATGCCAGTTTCTACAGAGAAAAAAAATATTCTTGTGATTCTAGAACTACTACCCAGCTAACAGTATCCCTAATGGTCACCACTGATATAAAACATTCAACTTTCACTCTGAAATGCTCTCTAATCACTGGGAGACCTTATTCATCTTCATGAGAAAGTTAGATACCTTGGCTTGTCTCAGCAGTAAGAACACATCTAAAGGAGTTCCTCCCTCTGGGCTCTGGGGATTTTTTTTTTAATCTAGAATTGTCATATTTGTCTCTTGTTCCTCATAAACAAAGGTGAACAAAAGTACTCACAGACATAAGGAGCTGATATGGGGAAAGAACACTTAACTTGAAGAATGTAGATCCTAACTTAATGAACACACAAATTTTCCTTCTGGGATTAATTTCAGTCAGATTATATTTTGAATTAGTGAATAAAATATCTCATTTTTAAACATATTTTGCTCTTGCCCAATAACAAACAAACAAGCTGAACCTCACAGTTCCCAAATTCTCCCCGTCTGTACTCCTGTCTATACTTGTTGGGTTGAGACTGCAATCCATTCTTGTGCTTGGTGAGCCTGGTAAAACAATGGCTCCATTTGCTGAATAAATTTTTCACTTATTGACCCATTCAAAACCAACCTTTTTGGAATGCACTGAGGGAAACCTCCTCAGTGCATTTACCCCACTCTGTTCATTCACAGTTTGATATGAAGTTCAATGTATATGCATCAAATGTTCTCATTTGATGCAGACTTCCTGAAGAGAATGACAGTGACTCATGACTGCTCCTGAGTCACTGCACATTTTGCAACAAGACATGAAGGAAGAACTGAAGTGAATAAAACCAGACTATTATTTTCTATCTAGGTGTCCTGGGGTGCCTCAGGCATAGCATCACCATCCGGGCAAGGGAGGGGATTGTCCCTCTCTGCCTTGCACTGGGGAGGCCTCATCTCAAGTGCCTGGGGCAGTTCTGGGTGCCACAATATAAAAAATACATAAAACTATTACAGAGTGTCCAAAGGAGGGCCATGAGGATGGTGAAGGGTTTGGAGGAGCAACTGTATGAGGAGGGGCTGAGGTCACTTGGCCTGTTCAGCCTCGACACTGAGGGGAGACCTCATTGTGGTCCTCAATATCTGCAGGAGCAAAAGCAGAGGAATAGGCACTCTGATCTCTTCTGTGTGATGACCAGTGACTGGACATGAGCAAATGGCATGAAACTCTGTTAGAGGCAGTTTAGGGTGGGTATCAGGAAAAGGCTTTTCACCCAGAGGTGTTTGGGCACTGGAAGAGGCTCCCCAGGGAAGTGGTCACAGCACCAAGCCTCACAGAGCTCAAGAAGTGTTTGTAGAATGCTCTCAGGCACGGGTTGGGATTCTTGCAGTGTCCAGGAGTGGGACTTGACGCTCCTGATGAGATCCTTCCAACTCAGCATGTTCTGTGATTCTATGTAAATTCTTGAACTTGTGAGGAAGATACAGTAAAGCAGAGTAGCTTCTATCTAAAGAAACAGCCTATGCTTTCTAAAAGGCAATGGAAGTACCTTGGCCAAACTGGAGATGGTAAGGGACAAAGCAGGCATATGTGTGAAGAAAGAAAAAACAAACCCACTACAATTGGATAAAGAGTATTTTTCTCTCTTGGGTTTTTTTTGTTTTGTTTTGGGTTTTTTTTCCCTATGGAAATATGAATATATTTTATGTATCTCTGAATTTCCCAGCTAAAAAAAGATAAAAACTTTACAAGCCCTGCAGCAAAGGTATATCGGAGGCAACATCAGCCAGGCAACATGCCAACATCTCTAAACATTTTTAGCCACATTTTTCAAATTTAACAGCAACCAAAGAAGAGCATATAAACACCAAGCTCTTGGAAAACTTCGAGAATGCATTGTTTTAGTTTAGGTATTCCTACATGAGGAGAATTGCTAAGGATGCATGTTAAAACAGGTATTTATATTCATATATTCATGCTGCCTTGTTATTGCATGTGAACTGCATGTCAGAAACATGCACCTGTACAATATATGTTTCAATACTAGTTCACAGTCCTCAAGAAAATCATTAAACATTTCCTCCTCTATTTTTTACTACTACTACTACTACTACTACTACTACTACTACTACTACTACTACTATTTGCATTTCTTTGACATTAAGACATTAATATTGAAAGTTCTTAAAATTCTTCACACATTTCAGAGTGAGAGAACTGGTAAGGGACGTTTGTAGGGATTAGTCACTTGTTATTTTCCCACTACATCAGGAGATACTTTAGAATATATTGTGGAAGAATGCAACACTCCTTATAGGAGTAGAATTTATGACTTTATCAGTCTTTGTTTCTTTCTTTTCCCCATGAATTTTTAGAAGGGAAATTTTGTTGAAAACTTGCATTCCTCTAATACTCTGAATTATTTATGGCCTTTGAGAGGAGAATTCGTATCATATTAGTGCTGGAAAGCTTTTTCTAAAACCATCTGTAGTTGTCTATAAATGCACCTGACAAACTAGCCTTTTAATGTTATATTTTCACCCCACTGGTGAAAGGAAACATTAAGTTTGTCATTTTATAAAACTTATTTCCTTGTCATTTTTCATTTATTTGATGGAAAAATCAAATCAAGTCAGGAAAAAAACTCTCATGCTGTTCCCCTGTTCACCAGAGAAGATAAATGTGGAAGTCAATGTGTATTAAGTAGCATTATATGCTAACATTAAATGACTGCAAAGTACTGATATGCTTTCTCTTATTATCTCTCTGGGACATCTGTCAATATTAATACAGTAAGAGGCTAAGCAATTATCCCTAGTATATAAGTATCAGATCCAAATGCATCACCCTTCAAGCAATTAAATGGAACCTTAGGGATAGAAGATTAACATACTATTATTTTTAATTACATTATTTATTCCCATTTTTGCTTTATGAAGATTAAGAGCTGGTTAGAAAACTAACAGCAAGGAGGGGCTAAAATCCTCTGAAACTTTTAATTTTTTTTTATTTATTTATGCATTTAATATTATAATTCCCTCTAGAAGAAAAGAGGCAGTGTCCAGTTGTTTAACCATAAGCCCTTCATTAGGAAAATTTATTTTATGTGACAGGTAGAGTGCTGTTTGACTCCATTTTCCAATTAGCCATTGGTTTCCTAAATTACTTTGTGAGGACCAATGAATCTAAATATCTAAATGTGTCTCATGTCTATGCAAATGGAAGATAAATATAAGGATCAGTGGTATAGAATTTGGTAACACACGTAATGGACTCCCCTCATTTCTTCAGCAGAAGTGGAGTCTCAGCCTCATAGATGACAGACCACGTAAGTTTACTCACTTTTGTATCTACCATTACATATAAGAGAAAAAGCTGAAAGAATTCTGAAAATGTAATATTAGAGAAAATATGGAGGTTAACATGGAATTAAGGAAAAAAGCAAAAAGACAAGACATTCATTTTAAGAGCTAGTAGTAACTTGATCAAAATAAAAAAAGATACAATAAAGACAAGCCCATTAGAATCTGCTGTATTAGAATCAAATTTATTAGTCTGGGAATATGTCTTTCACTACTGGCTTCTGAAAAAGGTCACCTAGTTCTTATAAGCACTTTATCATCATCTGGCATTGAAGTGAAATGAATTTTTGCCACAGTTTGGGCCCTCTGTCCCTCAAAGTACACCATGTGATATCATCACAAACTTCCTACATTCCTGTGGAAAGTGGTTGGTCACTTGAGCCAAGGTACCTCGCATACTAAAGGACAGAACTATAAGCAGAAGATGGTTTGCTGCAGTCTAGTTATATAATATTGAAATATTTGACTCATGAAGTTGCCCAGAAGGCTGGAGCACCTCTCCTATGGGGATAGGCTGAAGGACCCATGGTTGTTCAGTCTGGAGAAGAGAAGACTCTGGGGACACCTTATTGCAGTCTCCTAGTACTTGAAAGAGGCTTATAAAAAAGAATGGGCTAGAATTTTACAGACATAGATAGTAATAGGACAAGGGGGGAAGAGTTTTAAACTGAAAGAGGAGATATTTAAATTATATATTAGAAAAAGGTTCTTTACTACACAGTGGTGAGACACCAGAACAGGTAGCCCAAAGGAGTTGTGGATGACCTTGTCCATGTTGTTCAACCTAGAACTCCAGGACTTGCTGCTGCTTGGAAAATGTTTTGTGGAATGGATAAAACCTGCCATACGCTAGCCACAGTACCTGTAGAATGAGTGGTATCTTATAAATAAAGAGAAAAGATGGATCAGGACCAATGGTGGTTGTGTATTTAAAAAAACAAAACTGATGGGCAACACTTTTCATACTGGGACTGAGGATTTTACAAGATGGGTGGGGGACAGACAAGGGATGGCAAGATAGTGTTGGTGAGAACTGACAGTACCACCTCTCTGTAATTTTAAACTTTCAAGCTCTGCTGCTACAACAGTTAGCAGTAATCCCCTAAGCTTGCACAGTGATTATGCAAGATTTCTTTCCATGGCTATGGTCCCTCACAGTTATTTGTTTCATGACAGTGAGAAGCTGAAAAAAAATCTGTGAAGTTTAAACAAGTTTGGAAAATGTAAACTGCTGGATAATAACTTAAAACAGTCTATTTGATGAATGTGGTTGTGTCAAGCAGTATGTGACTAACTTGAAACTGTGAGAGTGGCAGAGAAATAAAACATCAGGGTCAAAGTCATGGTGAGCTTTCAATCGTGCTTGGAAATATGACATTCTTTCTCACATGGGATTTCTCATTAGGTCTCTTTTGACATTCTCCAACCATTAATACACCTGTTGAGAAAATTACAGTTGTCCTGAGGATGAAAAAACATGTCAGTTTCAAACAGCAAATGCTGGAAAACTGCTTAGAGTCAGTAGAGATTGTTGTAAATTTTGGAAAAAGAAACACCTTCATTAAATAAGTAGAATTATAGAATGATCATAAAAGATACTTTTCAATTTCACCTGATCAAAATGAAGAGCCATTATGAAGGGGGCCATTTTATAGAATTAAAGATGCAAGAGGTATATTAAATCTTATATTAAATCCTATATTAAATCCTATATTAACTCACAAAAGCAGGTTCAGGTGGATTCTGCTTTGTGTCCCCATTTCTGCTTGAAGAAAGAATTAAATTCATTACTATGAAAATCATGAGAACCTCAAGGGAGGATTTTTGCTGGTTTTGCTGTGGTTTTTTTTGTTATTGTGTGGTTTGTTGTTTTGTTGGTTTGGGTTTTTTTGGGTCTTTTTTAGAAAGAAATCAGGTCTTTAAAGTATCTGGCAAGTTATGGCAAAAAAATTTTTACTCCTTTTTCAGAATAAGGAATGAGATAGAAAAGTAGTAATACAGCAACATGAGGAAGAGTCAGTAAGATGTACATGTTTTGAATTTGTATCTGAAAATTATAAGAATACATACTTGCATAGATCAGAGTAACAGTTTCCCTTTAAAAAATTTGTTGATGTCAATTTGTAACTCATCAAATAGTTCTAGTTATCTTGTTCATGGAAAGTTTTAGCAAATTTGTACAGGGAAATGCCATGATACAAAATGAAGGAAGGAACACTCATGACTGAAGAAAACTCTTGCTAAAGCTCTTTGATCCACTGAGTATCCTTATATTAAAATGAAAAATAGCAATGGGTTCAGTATAAATCTAACATATCTGGAAGGAACACTAAAGTGGGAAATTGTTACAGATGACAGTCTGTAATAGAAAAGTGTACAAATTCATATGTACTGGTTTCTTCTAGGGATTATAAGTCAGTTTTAAAATGTAAATTAATATGAACAATGTCTTGTCTACTTAAAATATTTGAGAATAATATATGCAGAGAAATTGCCATTTACAATTACAGTTCTTATTTAACTTTTAGAGGTTTACTAATTGCATAAGAATATTTAGCATTTAAAATACAGAATCACAGAATTGTTAGGGTTGGAAGGGACCTCTGGAGATCCTCTAGTCCAGCCCTGCTGCCATGTAATGCTTCATAAAATACATTACTACAACACTTCCTACTGCCAAGCAAGAGTAGGAAGTACTGCTTATTATGTAAGCCTCTGGATCACTTGGTATGTTACTAATAATAATTTATTTTGTATTTTAAAGCTCAGAATTTCATCCAACCATTATTTTTTCTATTTTTAATGCACAAGAAATGTAATGATGTCAGCCTAAAATGCAGTACATAGCTTTCAAAGATAATTTAAGGTTCAAAAGTCTTGCCTCAGATAAGAGCTTTACAGTCCCAGCTAGAATAACTTCCTGTTTCATTTTCACAGGTCACTTTTAAAGAAAAGGGAGGGCTGTTAATTCAAATGGCAATTTTACTAAAACCAAGGCAGAACAAAAGCTAAAATAATGTAAACTCAAGGCCAAGGCTAAATAGGCTCCTGTCAAACCTACCTACACTTACATTTGTTTCCAGTTCTCCACAGATTTGAAGGAGCAATCAGCACAAAAAATTTAGAGGCTGAGTGCACAGACATGATTGTTCTGCAAACAGTGATTGCTATTGTCATACTGAAAAATGTCTGCTAAATAATGAAATGGTCCATTTCAGAAAAATGTTTTTGTTTCGCTGGCTCATCTCAATTTACTGTAAACTGTAAATTCCTGTAATTTTCCACTTTTTTTATGGTGCAAATTTAACTTCTTCCTTTCCCAGGTAGTTTGTTATTCAATAATATATATGTTATATTTTTCTATTTGCAATTAAGCATAGTTCTTATTAGAGAGGTTTCTACTCCTAACATATGCATGTAATAGAATGCACTTATGCAACAAAACTACGCTGAAATAATGGAAAATCTTCAATTTCTGTAGTGTGTGAATTACAATTACAGTGAAGAAGACAGAGTAAGAGAATTTTTATCCTGAGTATTCTCAAACCTGGGTAGTATTGAAGATGCTGGAGGAGGGCAGTTCCTTGGTGCTGGATCTACAGACCTCAAAGTTTTGATAATTTCTGACCTTGGCCCTTTAAGCTGCAAGAGGAAACAAAAGTTATTTCTATACAAGATACGAAAGACAAAAGCAGAGATGGAAATTACTAACTCAGTGACTTAAGAGAAAATCATCAGTACAAAATGATACAAAAACCAAGGAAAAAAACATTTAGATGCAGCAATGCAGCAACACTTGGGGGAACAGAGAATACACCTTCAGCTCCTGTATGATTGCCTTGCCAGCAGTCTTATTCATATGCCTGCACCATTGAGCATGCAAATGCTGAACCTGGAAACATGTTATTAGTAACTGTTCCCCATGAGTATTAATCAGTAAATAATTGCTGAATGCTCTTAAACTGTGCACTGTGGTAGCAGAATTTCTTCATGCACCATAGAAAGTACCCAGACAGCCCCTGCAGAAAGACTTACCTCTGCATTATAGATTTTCAAACATTCTCATCAGTTTAGCTGCCTATTTCTATTACAGATAATTTAACCTTGGAAATTCCTGACATTCCTATGTTGTTTTAAAAAAAGTTCAGAGTGTGTTCCTAATTTTAACTGATTTTTTTTTCTTTTAATTATCCTAAGGGTTGCAAATGCTCATTCAACTTAAGTGGTAGATCCGTTTTACAGATGAAGAAACTTCACTCAGAACAAGATTAAATGGGTTTAGCATTTCTGAGAATAAGTCCTTAAGAGACCTGGAAAAAGGTCATCTGCTGCACTAAGAATATCAAACAGGAAATCTTTCATCAGATCCAGTTATCTTCCGTCACAAGCGAGCCTTTCATAAACTATTATATTCTTTTAAAAAATTACTTGGTTTCTGCCTCTACTATTTCTAATGGAAATCTTTCAAGAAAGCCATGCTTATGATGTCTAAAAACCCCTCTAATTTCCATCCTAAATTTATTCATCATTTGCTCCTATGTCAAAATTAAATTCTCTTCTGTAAATTCAGTAGCTCTTTTTTTCTCTCTGTTTATTCTCCTGATGAAATGATAGAGAGCAATCAGTTTCTTCTCAGATTTTTTTTTCTAGCCTAAACAAGCCAAGCTCTGCTAGTTGTCTGGGAATTAAACTTTACCTTGTCAGTCAGTTTAATTACCTCTACTAACACTCGTCCAAGTTACAGTCTCCTTTTAACATGCATTAGCAAAATTTTGCAGAGGTGTAAAACAGTGTGGAGCTTTACCCATGAGAAAATTAGTTTTGCAGTCTGAGTGTCAATATTTCTCTTTTAAACTCTTCAAAAGGATTTTGAACAAACAGTCCCAGGAATGTTCAGTCAGATGGTGATTCATTTCATGTACATACATTACACCCCATTATTGTTTAACTTGTGTTTTGGGAAGTTGATAAGGACATGAATGCAGACTCCATATCCTCCAGGGTATTAAAAAAATGCACTGTATGTCAGCCAGCTCCAGCTTGGCACATGTGTGTTTTTTCTGGTTTCTGTGTCAAAATGATTTGTGACTTCAGTTGACTGTCCAGTTGTCAGTGTACACTCTGGTCCTGGGTAGGTTCTTGTCCAGTTTATTCATGGGAAAAAAATAGTAATTTCATCTATCCCAAAGAGATCCAGCATGGTCCAGACTGGAAAAACATTTTCCCCATAAGGACATTAAAACAGGTTGCCCAGGGTGGCTGCAAATCCTGGAGGTTTTGAAGACCAGACTGAACAAAGCCCTGAACAATTTGGTGTGATCTCAGAGCTGATCTTCCTTTGAGCATCAGGTAGGGCTAGAGACCTCCTGAAGTTCCCTCCAGCCTGAGTTATTCTATGATCCTAAGTATTTGGCTAGTCAAGCTATATCAGATTTCTATTAGTACATTTCACAATATAATGAGTATGTATATGTTAGAATAATTACATTGAATCATTAAGTATGAAATTAAAAGATTAAGAGTTAACATGGATGGATCTGTATCTTGATTTCTTTCTCAGGAATCATTTATTGATTGTATTTCAATTGTATTCCTCTTTACCTCTTTCTTCTGAGAATAATTAAAAAATAATTTTATAATAATAAAAATAAAAAAATTACTTCTTTCCTAAATTAACAACGTCAATTCAGTCATACTGATTATGATGGAAGTGGCATGACTTCCATAGAAAGAATGGCTGAACTAGATAGTACTATGCAGTTTGGAAAAGAGAAGATACTAAAGATCTGTATAGCATAAAAGGCATGGGAAGAAGAAATTAGGATGAAATTAGAATCATCTTTTGCAGTTCAAGCGCTGGAAAGTATCAATTGATAGTGGGGGACAATTCCAAGATGTAAAACAAAGGTGACCATCACACCAGCTGAAGGCTGAACTTTACAGTTCTATGCCAGAGCATGCTTGGGTAGCTAAGCATGGATTCAGGGGAACAGAGAATTATTTAATGGAATAAATGCAGGTGTTTATTGAATACACACGTTATATATCCAGCTGCCATGCTTGCCCAGTTCTCACATTTTTCTGCAGGCACACCTTTATTTTTGCCAGAGAAAATTGGGAGCTTCTCAGATAAAATCCTTTTTGATTGGTGGCCATGTGCTTTATTCAGAATCCCAATCCTTGGTCTACAACAAGCTTTTGCAAATAGATGTGGAATGCCACCCATAAAAATGTGAACGTTTCCTGTCTTTACTATGATAGCATATATTTAAACTAGGCAATCCTGAATGTAGAACTGTCAGCCAATGAGTTGAGCAGTGATTAGAACATTCAACCTGGAAAAGCTGAGTACAAACCCTTTTTTGTAGAGTAAGAGCAAAATTAAATAATTTTGCATCTGCATTACTGGTCTTAAGATGACCAGAAATCTGGAACTACTTATGGATTTTCAGGTCTTAGAAATGTCTATATAATTCTCATTTCAGTCACTAGAGCATATAAACTATACTCAGGTATCTGAAAATAAAACAATTCAACCACTGTAATTTGCAAGAAGTTTATTCCGAGCTTAGTTTATTCCTAATTCCTAGTTATTCCTAGTTTATCCTTCCATGTGAAGGATGAAATGGCATTTCTGTGTGTTCCACAGAGGAAACAGTTGTTGAGGTCTTCGAATAGTTAATATACTGTTTAAACAAATGGAGTGGTATAATGAGAATTAGTGAGTAAGAAGTAAGTCCACAGTTTTCCAACTTTGTTTCACAAAACATGGAAAAGTTTTACATTTAAAAACAAACTGTATACAATTTCAACTTTAAGCATTTTTTGGCTGTCCCAGTTATGTGTAGGTGTTGGGAGTTCTGTGTGTTGGCTTTTGTTGGAACAAAATATTTATAATTCCTAAATATATGAATCATAACATTTATATGGCACTTCTGGAACAGATGCCACCAAAATCTTAATTAAATATAGAAGTCTACAATTAAAAGGCAAAGCCAAATGAATAAACTTTAAAGAATTATTTAAAATCCTGCAACTGAGAACCTTAGAAATAAAAACATAGTGTGACATGAATATCGCACAAATAAGTTACATGAAAAATACAGTCTAATGATAGACAGACAAATGTATTGTAAGAGCAGTTATTATTATGTGACATCTTCCATTTTAAAGCACTCTACAGCAATTTACAAGTTCTCTCTGAATAGATAGGAACCATTTCAAATTCTATTAAAGTGCATGTCATAATATATGTTTTTTATTTGCCAACTCCTTTAGTGGCAATTATTTATGATGGTACTCTATAGCATACTAGTGAATGCAATTCACCATATTTCTAAAAAATGAGACATCAAGGCACCATCTGCTATTGAATGCCTACTGTAGAGTAGGGAGATACATCCAATTATCCTCACAATTATAACTCAGGCAGTTTAGCATAAGGTAGAATATCAAGGTCTTCTAATTAATTTGTTTCAAAAAATATATCTGAGGAGCTAATGTGGGCTGATTTAGCCTAACAGCTTCAAATGAGCAGATTCTTAACCCCTAAAACCAACATGAATAAAGGGATTACAGAACAACTATCTAACAAGAGCTACACCCACATCTGTCCCAAATAACAATGAGATATTTTTTGAGCTTTCAATGTGGACCTGCATATTTGTATTAGATACCCACTGGGGATTAATGAACTCATTCAGGCTGAGTATGTTCTGCTTTCAAATCTTTTCAACAAAAGCTTAGATAACTTTCACAAGCTTTCTGCAAGTCTCCTTATTTCCAAGTATTTGCTATTTCTGTGCAAATTAACTTCCTTTTTCCAGTGCTGGTGAGGAAGCAATTAAGAAAAAAATCTATTTGAAGAGCTCTTGATAGAAAGTTTCCACATTAATAATGATTATCTCAATTCTCATTGATCAAGAGGCCTATTTTTCTGATGTTTCCAGGTCACTTAAGAAGATCAAGTCTAAAATAGCAGAGATTAATTATACACATGTGGGGTCCATATCTGTTCTATAAATTGACAGTGAGGTTTTTTTACAAATGTAAAATTTGTAATTTGAAATCAGGGAAATTTTGACATATAAGGTACCAAGAAGAAACAAAAGTTTGAGTAGAAGTAAGTGTTAACAGTGTGCCTTTCATCTCCTTCTATTCCTAACCAGATGATTGTTGCAATATTTTTGACTCAGGAAAAAACTGTGGTGTTTTAAATTACAGCTGTCTTGTAGAAACACAACAGAGGACGACAAAGATGTGTATTTCCTTGTTGAAAAGGATACAGTATGTGTCAATTTTAAAAATGAAGGGGGTTTTTAGGACATTTTGCTGTGGTTTTATGTCACTATAAGTACTATCTGTGTTTCAAGTGACATTTATTACTCTTCAGAGATCTGAAAACATAGAACATTTTTGTGTCCTGACTAGCAGTTACACATGCTATATGTCATTCTCCCTGTTTTCTCGATAGTTGTTTTGGGACCAATTTGGATTTACTGAAAGATCACAGCAATACATAAAGGATTACATATTGGTGCAATAGAAAGAGAGACAAGAGGAATCACGAGGCTACATGAGGTGGGACACAAATACTTGTGGCCCATAACTTCAGTCTTGTCCAAGACAGTATAAAATGTCCCTTGACACACGTGGGACTGCTCTGCATCTGTACTACTTCCTCTAAGTGAAGCCCACAGCCGTGCTGAAGCTTAACCCCATCCTCTGTGAAGCTTTAGCAGGAAAGAACTCCTATGAAGTTACTCCTGGACTAATTTCTCTAAATGAGCAACTTGATCTTTGTATTAGTTTTCACATGTTTCCTGACATGTTTAGAATTCAGGCATGTAGGAAGTATTCCATTATCATCTTCTCTCATTCTATCCAAATAGGATTTACTGTTACCATAATCTAGTATCAGTAGAAATCAAAATGATATAGTCATACCTAAATAGCAATGGATATCCTATGTATGAAAATAAATTATCTTATCTTTAATCATACATTGTGTTAGTGCAAAACAATAAGAACTAAAACAAGAGAGAATTAAAAATCTGTCTGATGCAATTTTGCCCTTCATAAGTTGTATCCTGAGTAGTATTTTTAATGATTCTGTAGGTTGTCCAATGATAAAAATTGTTTATACTGCATAGTGTCACTGCATTAACAGAGACATGATGAAGAGATTAATTCTACAATAGTCGTGTTTATGAACTGAACAATGTATTTTAATGGCATAGATAATGGTACCTAAACATTTTAAACCAAATTTTATATGTTACCTAGTATATTGATAAGCATGATTTCATGTTTACAGACAGAATAAGGAATCTGTGATTTGAGCACTAGTGCTCAAACTGCAGCTCAAAACACTATGTAAGCTTAGAGCTAAAACTTTGTACAAAAGAAACATCAATAAACAGTGCAGACCTTACTCAGAATTCTGTGACTTTTGATCAAAGACATGGGCCTATGTACAGATCCAAATCAGTATTTGAGGTGATGGACCTTTGGCCCACACTTGAACATGCATTGGTGTACAAAGGAGTTCTTTTTGGTGCAGATTTCTCCAGTAATTATAGCTGAGGGCTCACAGTGTGCACTTGAGTGCAACATGGATGAGTCTCAAAAAATTTCTCACTTGGTATAACCCAGTAAAAGTTGCATAGTAGAACATTATGTAGAATTACTAGGTAGAATTACAAGATCACTGAGGTTGAAAATACCTTGTGAAGCCATCCAGTTCAAGCTTTAGGAACCTTTCTTTCACAAATTTTATTTAGATGAAATTAGTGGCCATCTTGTTTCAAATTTACTAGTTGATTTAACCACTATATTCAAAGGAACATACTGTACCAGAAATAAAATAAAATTAAACTCCTCAGCTCTGTGTATTATCCTGTGTGTCCAGTCAAAATATTGTAAGGCAATTGTATTAGACTTTCAGCACAACATCTTTGCTTTTTACTTAAGGATGTTGAAATCAATACTTTTAGTTAACCCCTAGCACTGATGTAATGGCTCACAGATGACAGAGTATAGGCATAAAATACTGAGCCAGTTTTATCAAAGAATTTATGAACTTTTACAAAACTCTCATCAGGTGTCAACAGAGAAAAAGTATTCAAGTGTCTTAAAGTACTGTGGACATCAGTACTCTTGCAGAGGTAGACCTAGAAACTCAAGAAAACTAAACTATTCCTTTTAAATAAGAGGAAAAGTGTATAGAGGATTATATCTCTCCTCTTTAGTCTAGCCACCACATCATTCTTTTAAAATATTTTGTTATAGTACATAAGGCAAAAAGAACATTTCCTATACAAATTCCACTCTAAAGAACTGTCTAAGCATTTCGATTCATATGAAAATGTAATGTTGTCCCAAAGACTGAGGTCAGTTCAAGCATTCTCCCAGCATTTGTGCACTTCCAATAAATAAAAATAAGCTTTCTGTTAAATCTTTAATACTCGACAGAAAGTGCACACTCAGCTATTCAAGGAAAAAGTTTATTCTCTCACCTGTATTCTATTTTCACTGCTGACCTTTTCACCTTCTTTCTCTGCTTCCCCCTTCCTCCTCCTTTCCTGACTTGCAGCAGAGTATCTGATTGCATTACTAGGTGTATGTAAATATTTAATTGTTTTACATTACATGGAACTATCACCCACTTGTCCAAGCATTAACTGTGATCAGCCAATTGGTAGAAGATAGAAAGGCATAAGCAACTGCCACTCTGATATGGTGTCAAACACCTCTTGCAACTACATGACTACATTCTGTCCCAGGCAGTTCACTATTACAAACCCATTTCAATAGCTTAGTACTGTTAAATACTGAACCAGCTTTAAGCCCAAACCTCCATCAAAAATATATGTTGAATGTAAATATGTGGTCCACATCATGAACACAGGCAATATCCTTTAAACAGTGTCCTAATCTCATTAGTCACTGTGAAAAACTATGAACCAGTTGAAAGGGCACCTATAAAGCCCTATTAGTGGTATTTGAGGAGGGCAAGGGGAGCAGATCGTATTTGATCATTGCCCTGAGTTCTCAGATGCACTGCTGCTGCCAAGCCACATGTCATCTAAACCAGGCCCAGATAGCAGAGTCTGGGTTTAACCATCTCAGGTTCAGGAGTAATTGTAGGGATTATGACAGCAAGACCTTATTTAAATTAAAATTTAAAATGTAAATTAAAATTTGAATTAAAGTAAATGCAGAAATCACTTTAAATTATGTCATTGCATCACTTACAGTATAGAATCAAGGATTGTCTGGACTTCTGGGGTTGTTTCGCAGAAGAAATAGAAAAAGAACCAAACTGGGTATTTTTCTCCAGAGAAATTATGTAGGAATTATAGAAAAGCCCTTACCTATACAGTAGACACATTAGGACATATTACATTAACCTTTTATACATATATATGAAGAAACACTGGAATTTGAACTGTTACCGCTTTTCTGCGTTTCTATTGCAGAGGCTCCTAAAATCAAGAGAAAATATGATGGCACAAAATAACATTTAGAGTTTGCCAGTTTAATAGCTCCTTTTATTATGCAGTGCATCTAAAAGAGGTTGAAATTTGCCATGAGAAATAATAGCAGCCTAGTTACAGGAATAAAATAAAATTAGTTCAGTGAACAATATCTCTCTCTCCTAAGAATATTCATGTACGAAAATAATTTATCTGTACCATCCTGTTCTGAGCAGGTGGAGATCAGACAAAGGAGCAAACGTATTATCATGTAATCATAAAGTACTTCACTTACCACAGATTGTGATAAGCAAATTGCTGGTAATTACACATGCTCTGATCCCACCTGTTGCAGAGAAAGGAGCTTTCTAGACTGCATACACAGCTTGCTAAAACAGCCTTTTTACTGCAAAAGGTATGGCTGACCTGCTGGCAGTACCTTGCTGCCACCAGCATTATACCTTTCCCATCTGGCATTCTCGTTTTGGGTGAACAATGAGTAGGCAACATTTCTTATACCCTCCTGGTGCAAAGCCATTATTTATGTCTATATTTATGTATATATAAAGATGGGAGAAGTTTTCACTCCTGGAGCATGGCCATGAAACAGATTTTTTGAGGTACTCTTATATGAATATATGGCTTTATAATGCCAGTCTAGGTGCTTTTTTTTCTGAACATATAGCTCAATTAAAATACAGAAGCTATACACTGAAACATGAAAGTAAAATTTCAATGAGATGTAGCTCCAATTGAATTATTTCCCCCAAAGATTCTGGCTTTAAAAGAACTCTCCATTTTCAGTAAGCAATGGGAAAACTCTTCAAAAGTACCCAGACATTATAAGAGAATTGGTAGCCATCTTAAGCTACAGTTACTCTACAACAGGTGAGAGTTGGATCAAAATGAGAATAAGAAGGCTATACCTCTGAAAATGTCCTTAGCTTTGCCAGGAACCACTTAGTGAAGGTCAAATATAGATTTTCTTAGATATATTTCAATAAGAAAAAGAAAGAATGGAAATAAATATAGTATTTTTAGTTATCCTCTTTCAATCTCACAATTAATCTTTCACATTTTTCTTCTTTAGCTTAGTTCGTCCCAGAAAAGCTATCAAAGTAGGGTATAGGAAAAGTTATTAAAGCAATTTACAAGAATTAAATTGATAATATTTTTGTGCTTTTTCTCTGTAGATTGCGGACTAAAAATCTTAGTGGCAAACAGAAATATCACCTGTGACAATGGAATTTTATATTCTGTCACTTCCATTCCTAACAGAAATATCTCTGTCCACAGGTACCTAAAGAAGGAAAACAATGAAATTAAAAAGCTTTATAACACTGGACAGTAATTCTTATTCTCTTTTCTACAGAAACAAACAAGCTTTTTTTCATGTTTTACAAAATTTGGAAGTAGGCAGTGAGCTGGCAGGGGCTCTTGGTGAAGACAAACGTTTTTTTCTCTTTGAGGGCATTGACAGTACTCAGAAACCATTCAAGGGAAAATAAAAAATACAGATTCCCTGAAGTTCACTAAGGCTGAGGTCTTAGACCTCTTGTGCTCCACTTTCAGGGAAAGGAGAACTCTCATCTATAAGAAAGGTTGTAACTTCAATCATCCAGGAACGTGCTTGTTAGTCAGATTAATGATGCATTTGAAGGAAAAGCTTTGTTAATGTTTGCCTTGCTTCAAAGGGATGAAAGGCAAAGTGATACAGCTATTTATTTTACAAAGCAAAATTGGGAATAAACAATGTGTGAATTTAACTAATTAAATTAATTAATTTAATTAAATTGAATTAAATTAAAGTCTAATTCCATTGAGAATTTCCCTGGTTCTTCCAAAGGAAATATAGATGACCAGCACATTTATTATCCTGTTGTATGACAAGTCTTCTGTTCTAAATTTGCATGTTGCACACATCATACAACTTTCCCAAAATTTATGATATTTGCAAATTCTAATAAAAGTATGTTCCAGAAATTTCTGGGTTTTTGTTGTTGTTGTCGTTGTTTTTCTTATAGCTTTTATTGTTGTCTGTTACTTATGAGGGATAGAATTTACTTGAGTTACCACTGTAGTACTCACAAAAACATTGAACAAACAAATAGAAGGGAAAATTAATCTGGAGTGGCTGGAAATGTTTCAAGCTTGTTATTCTACTTATGCCTCTAGAATGACAATAAGTAGTAATTAAAAATGGCCCCCTAGACAGTAACTAGGAATGAGAATTAGAGTGAGCAAAGGATTGAGGTGGCACAATGAAAAGAATGTATTTAATAGTTATGAATTATGGAGACCAATTATGGTCTCCATCCCAAAAGTGTTACATGTTCCTTTAGAAGACTACATTATAATAATGTGATCTAACATTATATTACAATGCACGCCTAAAAGGGAGCTTCTGAAATTGCCAGTACATTTTCTCTCAGTCATTCTTCTGTTCAGCCTCAATGAAGGTCCTGCTTCCCTCAGTCAGGTGGTTTTGCTTGGACCAAGCTGTATCTATTACCTGACATGCTTTAGATATCATCTCTTCACAGAATATGGATGTCCCCATTGCAAGTCAGACAGTGTGAAGGGACTTTTGTTTTTTATTCCTTTCTTTTTTAAAAAATAAAAATAAGAGGAGTCACATTATCACATTTAAAATGTATTTCCAATAACATTTCAGAAGTCTCTTTTCGGATGAGATGAACCATGCCCCAGATGTGCCTATTATTTCTTCTCTAAGGGATAGAAAAAACACAAATGGAGACACTAAAAATACAGCTAGATTAGATAAACCTCTCTTGAAAAATGTTACAGACTATTCAAGCATGACAGCACATGTAACATAGATATTTCATGGAAGGGACACAAAAAAACATGGATTAAAAGTGAATTATGTTTTTATCATGTAGATATAATGCACATTTTTTTTTTCTATTATTTTTTTAATCTATTTAGATTTTTTTTCCTTGATATGTGTATTTTCTACTCCAATGCTAATGCACTGTCACAATGGTGTTCATCCTGAGGCTAGGCTCTAAATAACAGATCATGTGTTTTTCTGCAAAAAACTGATAGAAGAAAGGAACAATAACCTGGGTTTCTATATATAATTCAAATTCTATAATGAAAAGATAACCATTCCAAAGTAAGCTCAGAAAGTGACCTACTGCTGTATATTTTAAGTTCTGAGGAAACTGTAGTTGCCATAATACTCTATTGTGTAATCCTTGATGTGAACATTGCTGAATTTTCAGTTAAAATTGACAGAGATTACTGTGGTCAGATAGACCCCACTGAGTACTGAGATAACAAAACTATATACAGTCTTCAAATGGAAATATCAATAGAATATATTAGGGTTAAGAACCTGAGAAAAGGGTGGAAATAGTATTTTTCTATTACAAATAAAGGAATGAAAAATGCATTAAATACACTGCATATCTGATGTCTTATTGAAAGTGACATTCCCAGCATAGCTTTTTTGGACAAAAGAGAACAATCAAGCACATTTTGCAAGATAAGGAACTGACTGGGATAATTTTATGCTTTCACTACAGGCCTACTTCAGTGCACATCACAACAGTTCTTTACTGATTGAGACCATGTGACATCAACTTTCCATGGACCACAAAAACATTTGACTTCTTTCTGACACGCTAATAGCTGAAGTTCAGCTGAGGAAAAATGGACCTGACTACAGCATATCAGTATGTAATAACTCGAATTTTTAGCTGAGATCCAGGTTTTTCGTACTGCAATGGAAAGGTACAAACTTGCATAGAAACATCACATCTTTTAGAAGTACTAGTCTTTGAGAAAATGTTTCTCATAGGCTTCTAGTGGCATGCATTATGGAATACTTGGATTTACCAACATGTGCAGTCAGGTAGTGCTGTGTAGAGAGAAACTCTGTGGCCACACTTTGAGAAATAGACATGTGTGGAGCCATAAGTACTGGGAGGTGTGCTTCTGCAGTGTGCAACATTAACAAACTCTTACTTCTGAAAATATTTTCTTTCCTTTCTAGTGGTTACATTATTTTTAAGGACAAATCAGACGGGATGCATAATTTCTGCCATCTGCCCTTTGGTTTTTAAGTGTTCTTATAGTGCTTAAAACAATAAGGATGGTTGACTGGCTTAGATTAATCTATGAGCAGCATCTCAGTAACTTTAATGTCAACATTCATGTTGTGAGCTTCACAAAAAACAAGCATTAACCACATTTTCAGCCTGGAAAATCTGTTTGATACTAGATTAAGAAAAAGAAGAACTGTTTAAAAATACCTTCATGGTGAGTGACTTTTCCACTTCAAAAAGTATTACAGTGCCCACCTAACTTAAATTTCAACTGTTTGAATGCGGAAGCCACCCAGAGCCTTGGCAAATAAAATGACTCAAAAACTAGACATCATATCATCTCATGTTGTTCTAGGGATTACTAGCTAGTTGCGAGATAAAATGATGCCTTTGAGTGGAAGCATCTATAAATTATGAGAATCCTATCAATTTTTGTGATGACACTAGACAACATCAGTTTCATTTGTTCTTTTAAAATGTTCCTTGATCATTAGTGAATATTAGCAGTACTATGATATATGCTTACAGCTTTTCAAAGTAGAACTTTATGATTAAATGTCAAAGAAATCTTGATATATGTGTGGCACATTAACTTGAATTACCACATTACTTTTTTAAAATCACCCTAAACATTTCAAAAAACCACTTTTTAGTCTGTGTAGCCTAGCACCATAATCAGAGTACTTTGTCTTCATCCATTAGATGTCAGCTGTTCCAATATATTCACTAAGGCCTGCTAACTGTCACCACTATCAGACTTGCTATGGGGAAAACTGGACGATGTATATGCCAAAATATGCAACAGTTCTTACCACATGAAGATTGTACTTGGTTTTGCTGTTTGTTTGGTTTTTGTTAGGAACTAATGATGCTTGTACACTCAATATTAATTTCTCTGTTTGCCATATAAAATAGCCCGTAGGAAAACAGCATGTAGTAATGAAAATGGTGATAAAGTGTTTCATGCTATCTTTGGATGATTGTGGTTAATGAATCTTGCAGTGGAATGCAGAAACTGGAGCCCTATCATTCAACCAGATTATGTTCAAGAAAGATGAAAGACCTCTGTGTTTCAATCCTAGTACATGTAAACACTTGAGAACTTCCTAGGAAAACTGTTGGCTGAACACTGTCTCTGACAAAGCAGTGCACTTGAGACCAAAAATGGATATGCCACTACAGAAGCACTGACAGCTGAAGGGAAAACCACAGTCTTGACTCTCTAGAAATCAGATAATTCCTGTATGCGCGTTCAATTTTAACTTTATATTTAGTGGATGAGTAACTAATGATCATATGAAACTTTGGCTCAGACCACTTTTCTTTTAAGGGAAAAAACCCAACCCTTTCATGTTTTCCCTCTCACCTCTCAAGGATCTGGTTGACCTCTGTATCTTAAAGAGTGATAATTTTCAGAAGCCCCATGCTTTCTAGCTGAAAATAGCTTTATACAAAGAGGAGAGTCATTGTGTGCTCACTGACACACATTGAAGCACACAAGGGTTTGTAAACTAAAATTAATCCTGGGTCCGTATTTATGAACTGAACAATAGGCAGAACTAATTATGAAAGTTATACTTTGCTGAAGAGTAACACCAAGAGATAGGACTTTTTAGCTGAAGTCTCAAACCATTACTTCCCTGGAAGCTCTGTTGGTCAGAGTTCTTGGAGAAATTATATGTTCCCAAAATATGCCACCAAATATGGTTCTTACCAAACCCTGAGGCTGCGAGGAAAGAGCCACAAGAGGTGTATGTTTGTATACACGTGCTATACCTGAGCAGTTAGGACATTCCTATGAGTTGGCTTGTCTTAGAGCCTTCTACATCTGCTGGATCTGAAAATTGATCATTTTACTCCCTGAAGCTTATCCATATCACAAAGGACCATGCACAGAGGAACCTCCCTTCCTGTACACTCAGCTGAGAAAACTAAATGAGGATGAAGCAAATGAACCTTTGGCTGGCATGGTGGGGAAAAGAGAGCATTGGTGGGTATAGATGGAAAAGATGGGCCTAGAAGTGAGCAAAATTTATGGACACAGTTGACTTTGAAGAGTATTAAACTTTAAAATTTTAAATGCAGCATTTGATTAGTCTTTAATCTAACAGCACAGTCCAACCTATCTGCAATGATTCTACCTTATCCACAAGGTCAGCATTGAGTGTGTACCTAACCTGAATGCAACCCTATGACTTTCTACAACAAAGCCAGCTGTTGTTAAATAAATCATGAGAACAGTTGCTGGTAAGCTTATATATTAGGAAAAAGATGATATATGTATTCCTATTTAGTGTTCTATAGACTAAACATTTTCATAAGTCAGTAAAATAATTCAAATAAAAATTCTATATAACAGTTTATCAACATCTGACTAAGCTGCTGTATTATTGCAGTTGTTGGTTTTTCTGTCAAGAGAGTAAAGAGTAACCACTGAAATAACCATGGGGGTGAGGTCCTACTAAAAATTGAGTTTGGTACATTCCCAGAATTATAACTCAGATGCAACAAATATTGCAAAATTTAGGCTTAGAATTTTCTGTACAGAGACAATTTGACATTGACATGGTTCTCCAATCCGTGTATCTAGAAAATACATTACATTCAGGAATTAGATTGGATCAATCTATAATTCATAAGACCACTCAGTTTACAAATATCTCTCCATACACACTTAAGCTTCACTCCTCTTTCTAGGATTCTACTATTAAATAACTTCAATCATACAAAGTCAAGAATAAAGATTCATGAATGTTTAATACTAGAACAAAAATTTTGGTTTTGAGTAAATACAGAGAGAAGGTTTTGTTCACTGAAAGTCCAAAGGTCTTTTAAGTTACTCATATTTGTATGATAGTGCCCTCCAAAAACTACAATCAAAATTTCATGTTCTGTATCAATATCTGACTAAAAATTCTTCAGTGACTTCTATGTGCCATAAAGAATTTGTAAAACTTAAAATGGGGTATAAAAATTAAAGGATTTCTCCATTTTTATGTAAAAGGCATGTCTCCTGTAATTTAAAACTCCTGGTTGCTGATGTCTGCAACCCAATAATTCAGTGTAATTAAAAAAAATAGTCTTTCCATGCATGTCTGACTGCAATTCTGAGTAGATCTTTCATATAATTTTGCCTTTTAGGACTTAACACAAGAACTTTTCTCCCTTCAGCAATCCCAACTAATCTTGAGGAATAAGGCCCTTATACCATATTTGGCTTAAAAAAAAAAGAATAACAGAAAAGAATCTTTGAAATATGTAGGGTACCTATTTGTTCTTCCTTTGTCCCTTTACAAAATTTTCCTTAACTCCATGAGTGCTGCTGTAGTCTTCTAAATGCTGGTGTACTCATGTTAACATAATCCCAAAGTATACAGGAATAGAATAATACAAGGCCAATCTGTTGCCCAAGATATTCCTAATTTGTGAAGAAGTTTGGTGTTAGGCTTTACCTGCATCACTATTAAGTCATTCCAGTCCTCCTTTTTAAATTCAGGGGGAATTTTACTCCTGATTTTTCTCATTTATGTTGGTATCACAGTGTATTTGGACCCTGTGTGCTAGGAAATAAAGCTTTCCTTTTCAAAAGCTGATTGGTCTAATTCTGATCTAATTTGAGAGATATGAAGCCAGTACAATTCTAACAAACAACTGATATCTGAATTAGACCTGAAAGGAAAAAGAAAAAAATCAACATTTAAATTTAGTTGCATAAAATGGGTTCTCTAAAGAGATTAATTTCAATTCATATTTTTATATTCACAGAGTTGAACTGTTTCTGTTGAACCTGGTCACACTAACAAAAGGATAAGTGGTACTGACTAGAGACAAAAAGCAACAACACTCAAACTACAGTTATCCAAGCATCAAGAAAATTTCAGCGTGGTTTAATTAAAGATGGAAATTGCAAGATAATGATCTAAATGGCATTCAGGTAAGCTATTTCATCTTTTTACTCTTTGAAATGCTTTTGAATCATTTGGAAGAGAATCCACTGTCAGTGTAAATTCCTTTTGACTAGAATGCTGCAATACCAAAAGGTCAGGTTTTTAAATTATTCTCACTATAAATCAGTGCAGGATTAGTCCTTATTGTAGTAAATGAAGTAAACATTCCAACATTCTTATCAGATTTGAATAAAGCAGATGTTGATGGGATTGAGGGCTTAAAAACATTTAAGTGAATTACTTTTCAAGGATAGCCAGTTTATTTCATCAGTTTGTTGGACACTAATCTTGGACTCTAAATTTAAGCTGCTTATGCACTTTTGCAGACACATCAGCATTAGATCATTTCTGCTTTGTCTCTGAAGGTTAACAGATTAATTACAGTCCACATATTCAAGTGAGTATCAAGCTACAACCTTATCAGTCTTCTGACGAGTCAGAAATAGAAGGCAGAAGGTGAAGGTCCACTGCCTGCCTGCCAGACTCTAGAATGCAGCACAGCAGTCCTGAACTTTGCAGGCTGAACTGAAAAGAGCTGCAATCACATCAGACAACGAGCTTCATGTTAGTAAAGTAGGCTTTTTAACACCAAAAGTGATCCACTACACTCTCTAATTTGAACTGTGCACTCCTCAGTGGAAGGATTTTATTCTTCCTGTACTACTCCCAGATAATATGCAGAAAGCCAACTTGGTAGTTTTCTGGATAGCTGGAATTGTCTCTGCATGTTGAACAGCCATATCTACATTGCACAAATACAGATACAGAAAGTTACCTGGGCTAGTATGTACTTCTGACCTTATATCAACTTATTTTCAAGCTTGGTTTCTTTATCAAAACTTCTGTACTTAAAACAACAAAAAGGAGATTGGTTTTCTGATTAGGAAATTTCTTTGTTTAAGTCTTTTTAAAGTGTTCTTACCTGCTTACTTTTTCGTATCTTGGCAGTAATACAGTTGACGTGATGCACTACTCATATGAGAATGATCCTTTGCTGGGTATATCACACTTCCAGTCCTCTGGGTCTCCTATTTCAGCCTCCACTTTATCAGGTCCTACAGCTGTTTGATTTCTTTGTTTTATATTTGACTTCTGTGCTTGAGAAGAGTGCTAGGCTGCTGGCCCAGGAGAATTGAGTCCTTTGTTCATCTACAGAGACATTTGTTTCAAGCTCAGTTGAAGACATAACCTAAGAGATTGAAAGGTGGTATTAACTCGTGCCCACCATTTATTTGAAAGGTAGGACTGTCCAGCATAAGAATACTGCAGGCTTTGCGTGGCTTGCAAAGAAGTCACACAGAATAGCACTTTCTAAAATCCACCATAACTTTTAGAGATAGATAGGGTCCCCCTTCCTTACCTTCTGTCTTCAGAAAGAGATGAAAAGGAGAAATGGATGGCTGCATTTGGAATCTGCACTTGTACAAACTACAACTGATTGGGTTTATGGAGCTTGTTATGTTTGAACTGTCCTCCTTGACTTGTCATTGTGAGAAGTTAAAACAGTTTTCCTCGTTCATCAGGAGCTTGATTCGGTTCACAGAGCTTCACCCACTCCAGTCCCCAAGAAAAGAAGGACACAGAGCAAAAAAACATTTCCTGAAGTATTGCTGAAAATTAGCCAGCATAATATGAATCTGCTTCCTCTAACACCCCCAATGGAAAATTTACTTATTTTGCTGGTCCATACTTATCTTCATAAAGCTAGTTTCCCCTTTAGAACCAAAGAATGGTTTGGATTGAAGGGGACTTTCAAGATCATCTTGTTCCAACCCCCCTGCCAGGAGTAGGGACACCTTTCACTAGACCAGGTTGCTCAAATACCCATTTAATCTGGCCTTGAGTACTTCATAGAATCATAGAATCAGTAAGGTTGGAAAAGACATCCAAGATAATCAAGTCCAATTTTTTAACTAATATCACCATGCTCACTAAACTATTTTGTGAAATGCCATGTCCTGTTTTTGGAACTCTTCCAGGGATAGAGTAGACAGACCTGAGAAGCATTGCAATCTTATCACAATTGCTCTGTGCTGATTTTAATACTTTATGCTATACACTAAACATCATTTTAATGTCTCCTGAAATGACAGTCTGAAAAGTAAAATCTCTGGTTCCCTGTAAAGCTGTTTCAAAATAATTACTCAACTTTAATAATTTATAAGGAAAATTATATATATGTCACATTTCACCACTGATTTTTAAACCTGTCTTCTTGGATTTTCATGGTTACAATTAGACAGCTCCCCATATTAAACCTTTCTATTTACCTCATAGCCTATAGTTTTATAATGCTGCAGTTGTTTCCATGTACAGTATGTTACCAACCTTTAAAATAATACTTTTTGTCTAGAGAAAGCATTCCATGCATTAAGGCTTCAACTCCTTGCTCCAAAGATTAACTAAATCTCAGTATTTTCAACACCATCAATATAGCACCAGGACTTTTTCTCCAGTTCTTAAGCACTGAGCATAATTATCAGCCCCAGGAATTTAATGTCCTCAGTACCACAGACCAAGGTTAGAACTCATAAAAAAAATTGAATATAGTAAAAAAATCTGTTCAACATCATAATCAGTTTATTTTTCCAAATAGAAATAGCTTCATAGCTTAACCACAGCTTTGGAAAAGTTACCCAGAAAATTGCATGTCAAGATGATAAATATGTCAATTTTTAAAGCTGCTTATTGTTGTGGGCATGACACCAAGAGTAAAATAAGGAAAACTTCATCCTGCAAAGAAGAAACATATCCCACCTGACCTTCAATTACTTTTTCGTGTGACTGGCTGTGTGCATTCATTTTATTCTTCTGACCATAAAGTAAGAGAAAGGAAAATAATACATGCACAATTTCCTGCATGAAAAGTTGTTTGTCTATATAATAGGCAAGACAGCAAACCTGCAGAGCCAGCACTCAGTATATAAATAATATTCTAACTGTCAAGCCCTTGCTGTCTGTGTAAAAGCATAGAGGACTTGAAATCTCAGTCATTGGATAGATACAGTTGTGATTAGGGCAACAGATTTCACTGCTACTGAAAAAGGGTTGCTGTCTTTAAAAGTACTGTTAGGTTACCTGCAGCTGCAAACTAGACTGACAATGGATCACAAGGAAAGGAGATTGGGTCCTGGTGCATTGTTTCAAGTTCTGGTTCCAGGTGGCCAATTCCAGAACTGCAGATATCAAACAGCAGGTTTAGAAGGAGTTTGACAGTCATATTTTTCTTCTATTTTTACCTGACAAGAAAGGTCCAATTAGAAAGAGTGAATTTTATTGTACCAAATGCCAGTTTGTTCTACATTATTTACTGGCTCAAAAATATTAAAAAATAATTCCATCTCAGAAGGAAATCTCCTTATTTGCATTAAGACTAGTGACGACATTTGGAACTTCTTTCAGTTGGTGGAAACTCCCCTAATTATTACACCTATTTTTTTCAAAACATTACAAATCTTCTTCCATACCTGTTCTGAACACATTATGCCTTTTTGATTCATCCCTATTTCAAACATAATAGTTGTACTTCCCCCCCCACCCATTTATTATTTACTTGTTGCTAAATAGAGATCATCCCACCCTTACTTGTTGCTAGAGATCATCCCAAAGTTATTGAACACTTAAAAAACTCAAGACCAAGTCATATAAGCATGATGCACAAGAAATTCTTCTACCGAGAACAACTTCAAACATATGATGTGTTTGTTCAGTGAACATAAATCCTAATCCACAAAAAATATTAAGCCAATACTAAAACAGCCATAATTTATGAAGGACAGACAGACTATTGTCCCTAAAAATATAGATTTATCACTCCTCTTTTACATTTGCACTAGAACCATCCTAGCAGATTTTATGCTTATGGTTAACTTGAGCTGTTTTAATGAATATTTCCACTGAATTACATGGAATTTGCAAGCACTAAAGTCATTAGTAAAAAAAAAAAAGGCAACAAACAAACAACAACAAAACAAAAAATCCAAACAAACAAAGAAACAAACCAACCCCCAAAAACCCCAAAAAAACATCAAAAAAGCACTAAGAAAAAACAATGCTCAGAAGAGATAAGACGTCAGGAAAAAAAACCCCAAAAAACATTTTCAACCATAAAAAAAAAGTTTTGAAAACTGCCAAATCACTCTGAACTTGTAGAAATTGAATAACACATCAACTGAAAATTTTATAATATTCCCAGATTTTCTCAGGGAACAGCTACCAGGAGAGAACTTGAACTTTGTAATTCACCAGCCTCACCTACTCCTGTGTCCAATGAAGTCACAGTGCTTAGGTGCTTTTATGTTCTGTTACAACTGGTAAAGTTTTTCTAAGCCACTAGAATCAGTCTCAATGGAATTTTCATTTTTCATAAAATCATGGAATAGTTGTGTTGAATGAGAGGTTTAAAGATATCTGGTTCAACCCTTCTCCAATGAACAGGGACATCTTCAGCTAGATCATGTTGTTCAGATCATGTTGTCCAACTTGACCTTGAATGTTTCCAGAGGTGGGATTTCTCCTGCCATTTTGGACAACCTGTGACAGCCTTTCACCTCCCTTGTTGTAACAAAAGTTTTCAGTGGCCACTCAAATTGTAATTTCTAAGGAATGAAAGGAAAACTTAAGGCATAAAATAGGAGCTTTTAAGAAGTTTAGGAATTGTTTTATCTGCTAAACACTAGTAAGATGCAAACCACCTTTGCAATTCTTTCTTTCTCAAATTCCTAACCTCCATGTGGCAAAATCTACAGGATACTGATGAGAAAAGGAGAGTGAAAAAAGACTTTATGGCATCTTTAGCTATGAGTTATTTTCCAGATAGAAAGATGCAAGTGAATCCAGAACAAACTGAAGAGTTAAGATCAAGCAGAATATTTTTTGCATAAAATAAATAGGATTTGCAGATCAGCATTAATTATAGGTCTTAATCAGGACTTCATTTTAGATTTCATGAAGGTAATGAGTGTACCTCTCTTGCTTCTAATTATGTATTCTGATTATCCTCTTTCATTCTGTTAGTGGGTGGCAGGGAAGTATGCCTAGCTTCTCTTCCTTGAAATTTTATTTTGTATCATTTTACTGACTGACATACGTTAAAACTGTTTTAATTGCATTTTTATACTTAATCCTTCTTGAAGAATGATTCAGACATTTCTTAATTATGAAGTGATAATTTTTTCTTTTCAGTATATGATCTCAGCTTTGGCTCTGGCTCAGATGTCACTGCACTACCACACACAATTCAAGGAACTATATTGGCCCCTTGATTCATTTGAACAGCCACAGAAGCTCTATATTCATATGTGCCTAATTTCAGAATCCTGAATATTTACAAATATGGATTAAAAAATAATCACTAAGTTAGTACTTGCGGTGAAAATATCACAGAAACAATGTATTTTGCATCATGCTATATTTTGAGTGAAATCATGTGTTTAGGAATCATAACTTAAAAATTTGGATCAAGTAATGAAGAGTAATGCCAATTTCTCATGGTTGTTGTAATGGCACAGCAAGATTTTCAGATGGGAGATAGTCCCTGAAGTCCCACTAAATCCACTACACGTGTTGCAGATGAGATGCACTGAGCCTATTACTTTAGTTAGGAAAAGGATATTTTAGATGATTTACAAAGATGCATACAGACTTCTGAAGCAGTTTGTGTCAATAAAAACCTGGTAGGGAAATTCTTGATGTTGGATCATTAATTTCATCTCCCCATAAACGCAGACATATTTTCAATGTTTTGTCTAGTGTTATTTTAGTGAATAATTTGATGCAATATGCATCAATTACCTTTTAATATTTTACATTTTGCTATCAACATTAAAGACATTTTTTTCTTCCACTGCATATAGTTCCTCCTCACCATTACCTTTAGTTCAACACCAGTAGAAGCTAAGCAGTTGCTTTTTGTTCAGAATGTAGATCTTTAACAATTTGTAGATTCTGGTTTAGAAGCCCTCTGCATCCTGGCAAATCAAGGTACCCGCTCCTTACTTCCTACTTCAGCTTCTTGTGATCCATGATTATTCTCCTGGCTGCTGTGACACTCTGATCTCAGGTGACTCATCGGCTGCCCAGGTACAAAAATAACACTTCTTCAGAGGTGGCGGAACAGGTGCAGAGTAATGAAATTCTCTGCCATAGGCATCAACTCAAATGCCTGTTGTTCTGGGAGCCTGTCTTTCCTTCAGAAATGTCTTTATCCCCAGGCCTTCCAGAGGCTTTTTCAGAGCTCTCCACTCCCATTTGAACAGACACGCTGGTGTGACAGGTTATCCTTCTGACTTGTCAAACCATATCAGTAACCTCTACTTATCTCAAGAGGAGGCCTTGACATGGCAACCCTCACCTCCTTGCACAGGAGTCTGTGCAGACACAGAAATCCACCTGCTCCTGAACTCCAAAGCAACCTTACCTTTTCCATGCCCTCCATCCTAGTCCCACATGCCACTCTGAACTTTCTGGAGAGTCTTTTCTTCAACATCTTTCCCAGAGCTTCATTCTCTTTCCCAATACAATCCCACAGTTCAGAGTTGGGCAAAACCTTTCCTTTCAGGATTTCTCATAACTGTAACTCTGATTCTGAGAGTCCTCCCTGAAGTCCTCCTCAGAAGGGGAGTCATATATTGGAAAAGCTTAGAAGGGACAAATAGCCCTGCTAGAGTCTTCAAATACATTTCTTCGCAGCTTCATTTGGGCAAGTTAAAAACCTTTTTGTATGCTTTAATTTGATTCCTCCTGATGTGTGATCATCTACAACTGCTCTTTCTTGAATTTCTTCTCTGCTAATGTTTCTCAAAATGTCTAAAACAAAAAAGAACATTCCAGATGCTGTCTAAGTACCTGTTTCATGGTGATTGCATTTTAAGTAGCATCCAAGAGACATCACCATTTCATAATGTGTTTTAGAAATACTTGTATTGCCATCTGAATATGGCAAAGGAGGTAGTGTGCAAAGGAAATCAAATCTACGAGTGAATATCAACTGTGTAAAGACCGGGTGGAATATTTTTAATTACTTGCTGAAATGAAGCACAGAACTGGCTTTGAGAAATGTATGACTAGTCCAATCTATAGGAACCTTTTCTGTTTTATTGCTATCAAGTGTCAGAATTTGAAGTCAACAGCATCAGCTATGTACAGCTGCATACAACTTCATCTGAAAGGTGTAAGTGGACTCAAGTGGAATCTACAGAATCATAGAATAAATCGGGTTGGAAAGTCACCTGATCAACTCCCTCTGCAATGAACAGGGTGTAATCTCAGTGTGTGAGTACATTCACAGTTCCTGCTTTTGGCAGGCTTAGGCACATATTCTGAAGAGCTGGTAAAGAATTGGTCTTCAGGAATTACAGTGTGGAAAAATCTTT
Source organism: Trochalopteron elliotii (assembly GCA_024734555.1). Classification (NCBI taxonomy): domain Eukaryota; kingdom Metazoa; phylum Chordata; class Aves; order Passeriformes; family Leiothrichidae; genus Trochalopteron; species Trochalopteron elliotii. The sequence goes on from JANPWX010000031.1 coordinate 862,844, forward strand.
TGCATTTGGCAAAAGTCATAACAGGCTGGCTCCCAAAACCCTCATGTGTGCCCAAATGAGCCACCCAAAAGCACTAGTTTTTTGAAATATACTAGCTGTTCTAGTACATCTGTATGCTTTAACTGCATCCTTACTTCTTTAACCACTTCTTTTAGCACACTTTCTCTCTAAAACAAGCTCAAAGAAATACTTGAGTTATGCCATTTTCAGAGGGTCATATACTTACTTCACGGTATTCAATTTTTTTTTGCAGTGAATTATTTGACCAAGGGAAAATTGTCTTTTTCATTCTTGCATCGCACCACAGGTAACAGGTTTACTAGCAAAAAAAAACTCAAGTCTATGTTATGACCTTTATTAGACAAGTTACACTCTGCAAATTCAAACCACTGGAAAAGTCAAAATTAAAGCTTGAAACAGGACTTAAATAAATGCCATGGAGAAATTTACAACAGAAAAGAATAATTTAGATTATATTGATTTTGCAAATTGCATAAAATTCTTGCCTCTCTCCCCTGGGAATCCTCTCTACAAGGAAACAATTACACAGACAGGGGGCATACAAAGTTTTGACAACGTTTGGAACTAACAGAGGCAATCAGGTAATTTACTGTTGTGTATTTCAGGAGGTCATCAAAATCCAGACAGTTGTTCTGATCTGAAATTACTTACTTGACTTAGGGTACTGCAGTCCTGTGGCCAGCACACCTCTGAATGCCACAGCCAGAGAACATAACAGAGGAGGGTACCAGTGCTCTGAAGCGACAGACATCACTTCAGGGGGAAGTTATAGTGATTCATCACATCACATCTTTAAAAAATACAGGGACCATCAATGCTTACATTGAAGCCAGCAGTTTGCATTCAACCTCTTGTTTAGTTTTCCAGAGTTTAACAGAAAAACAGAAATATTTTTCTTACCTTCAGATTACTGAATCTATTCCTTCTTGGTGGTGACTTAGAACATGATTGGGATGTCCACCCAGCACACTCTGGGTATCATATGTGGGGCCTACCTGCATCAGCTTTTCATTTTAATTACTTTTAGGAGAAGTAAAGAGGTAAGTCACAAAGTGCACCATGACCCTTTATTTAAGAGAAAATGTAAGAGCTAATTACCTTATTAGGTAATTATTATTACTTTACTCTTACCTGGACTCCACAAAATCAATTTTTTTTTCTCTGAGAACTCCTTTTCAATTAGAGTAGTTAGTAGCTTTTTCTTATGCTGTTTTGGCACCTGGGAAGCTAGTGGGAGACAAACCTCTTTGTAAGGAAGCCTTCTTTTCTTCCGATGATTTCTTGTTTACTGCAGCTTGATTTGAAATCTGCAAACCAATCCCTGCGTGAGTAATTTCAAAGGAGAAACTGCTATTTCACTGTAATTGGTGTGGCAATAAAATACCAGTCATGACAGGAACAGTTTAGGCTTCTGTGACAAAATAGGACTTCTGTTTGTTCATCTGAACAGGCTACATTATTTATGCTGAGGGCAACAGGTTGTGTGGGATTGCTATAGATTCTTCTCTCTTCATCCATGTCATCAAATGATGGCAGTGAACAGAAAGATGTGAAGTCAGTCAGTCACTGCACACATATGTCACCCACTGCAGCTGCACCATATGCAGAGAACATTTGCAGTGCGAGTTTTAGACAGCAAAGAAATCAATTTTTTGTCTGGGGCAAAAAAAAAATATATATATACTGTAGATCCTTTGCAGGTGGAATCACTGATAAATCCAGTTATAAAGGGTGTTTGAATGACATCGAGATGTTGAGACTGTTTAGTTATAACTTAGATCAAACTCCGGTGTGGTCTGGTGCATCAAATTTGTACAATGAGGACATTTTTTGCAACCATGTAGCCATACATAGCACAAAGGCCCATTTGTTAGTATCTCTGAGCATAGTATGTCCACTCTTCCTAACAATAAAACAAAAAAACCCAAAAAAAACAACCAACCAAAAAAAAAAAAAAATTGTTTCTGGCAATTCAGTAGTAAAGGGCCTCAGAAATGAAGCCGGAATTGATGGTTAACCTTGCAATTATGAGACTCAGAAATCAGGATTAGCAATGGTGCTGTAGAAACAATCCAATCTATGAGACATCTATTCTAAAAATCATTCTCCTGGAAAACTGAGCTTTATCTTGTAGAGCATAAGCTCTGCAAAGGAAATTATTCTGACTATGCTTCTTCACCATGATTGATTTCTGCAGGCAAAGCACAGTGGAAGAAGGTACAGGAACAAATTTTTAAAGTGAAGAACACTGGTTGTTCAAGCATGGGAAAGTAGTTGAAGGTAATGAAGGCTCTAGAACACATACAAAGTCCCAAACCAGTATAGCTGAGAGCAAAAAGAGATCTACTGGATCATAAACAACAATCAGTACTCAAAGGCACATGGTAAATTAATGCCTTTTATTCAGAGTGTTTGGAAGGAAAGAGATTACTCCAGCCTCACTTTTGTGCAAAAGAATTACTTGTTAGTTTCTAGACCATGCAAAGACAAATTAGTCTGGAATGGTGACTTCAGTATCTTTATGAGGAACCACTGCGATCAGAGAGGCTTTGAGGACAAAAATATCTTGAAGGCTCCATATAATACAATAAAAATTCCTTTATGGGCTCTGGAAAGAGGCTGGTTTTATACTGAGGGTAATTAGTGGCACAGCCTGGACCATGACTCTGAGAAACTGCTGCAGGTCCCACCAGCTTCACAGAAAACTCAGCACATCTGGAGAGACGCTTCTTGAGGAGGGAGCTCTGCTGGCACAAATGTGAGGAGGCATTATTGTACGTCAGAAAGCTCTTGAACATTAAATAGAAACATCTGTAAAACTCATAACTGAGTATCTGAAGAAGAGAACACACCATGTGTTTCAAAGTTCTCTCAGAGGTAGCAGGACTCCAAGGAAGAATGCTTATCCAGACAAAGCACATCTTCTGTCGCTGCACCTGTGTTCTGGGAAGTGTGTGATCTACTCACCTAATGCCCTGCACTTGGAACAGTTTGACAGGGAGTGCCAAGTGTCAGAAAACACCTGTGTGTCCTCCTTATCAGCTTCAAGTATCCTGCAAAGCTTACTGGGATTATAGATATAGTTAAAGCAGAGTCCCAAGAAAGCAATAAGCTGGCACTTATGTCAAGTTCCCTTTTTATTTTGTAAGGGAAAAATCCTCAATTAAGAAAAAACCAACAAACTATGATGATTTTACTATTCTGTCTTCAGATCCTAACTCTCCTCAGATCTTTTTTTGTTTGCTTTAAAGTACAGTTTCTTTTTCAGTAGCATCTAAATAAATGTTAAAGTATTCCTACCTAAGTGTGTTGGGAAACTGACATACATGCAAAATGTAATCTATGGAGATTTTAGAGGTTTTTCATATATTAATCAAATCACATATATAGTCAAAACTGTTGTAAACACTGTTTTCTGAGAAGGACACGCACCACCAACAAAAAACCCTCAAGCAAGATGAATCAGATGCATCTTTTGTTCAACAGTACATCAAGAAGTATTCACAAATATTGCCTCCTTTGTTAGCAAAACTTACCAGCAATTTGACTAGAACAAATCTATTTTATATGCAAACATGCAAGATTTAAAAAGAATATAAATGACCTTTGTCACATTCACCACTAAGAGATTTTAGAAAACTTGTAACCAAACAACATCAACTAATCCTTAGATATAGGTCTGAAGATGTACTTTAGATGCATTGGGTGCAATGTTTAAAAAAGTAGTATAAGGCTTTTGCTATCACAGTATATTACACAGACAGGTTCTTTCTATACCCTGCTCAAATCACCATTTCACTGCCTTTGATCCTGGGATAAATCAATGGGAAGTGATTGGTGCCACTGACCTGTTTGATTTAATTCTATTCTTCTGTGGTCTCTGAGGTTAATACTAGTCTTATCACCTTTTACCGAATAACTTTATTGACTATCATGATGCAGCACTAAAAGCCATTGAAAGAAACAACACTGAAAATAGTCTTTATGGAGACAGAACACGAGGGAGTTCGCAGAAACTTGCCTACATTTCTTCAAACCAAATTTGGAATATCCTGTCACCCAGTGCAGGGAGTTTTATCAGATTTAAACAGAATGAGCTAAGAGTACTGCTCAGGAGTAATTAACATAAAAACATACCCTATTGTTTTTATGTTGCAGTCCTCATACATGTGTTTATTTCAAATGCAGATTGATAAAAATTCTTCCTTGGCACATTAAAATTTAGTAAACTCCAGTATTGGCAGAGTTCAAAGCAGAACACTGATATGATTCCGCCAGCAGTTGGTTTTGACACACTGAGCTTTCCAAGAAATGACAGAAATACTTCATTGTCAGTGCCCTCCCAAAGTAATTTTGCAGGCAACAATCAAAAGACCTAAAATTCCTGCCTACCATTACAGCATGACATTAGCCATAAGCCGTATGCAAGCAACTTTTAAAAATTAGGGTTTTTTTTAAAGAAATCCATCTGATTATAGGCTTTTGCCAAAAACAGAGCACACAAACCTAGAAGAATGCACAGTGAATTGCAAACATAAAGGATCACAATCCAATTATGCATGTTAATGTAATAGTCTCAATGGTTGCTGGAAACTAAAGCAAGTATGGAAAATGGATAAAAGGATCGTGCAAGATAGAGGAAGTAGCAGATTAAGAAGCAGTATCAGAAGAAGGCTCTGTTATATCAATATTTTTCTAGTTTGCCCTGTGAAATGTATTTCTTCAGTCTAACAAAGTTGCACAGGAGTAAAGTGTAGTAATGGAGATTGCCATACAAGAACATATGGTATTTTCCAAGTATGCTGTTTTAATCTCTGTAATATGAGAGCTCGAAGAAGAGAGAAGGCAAGAAAAATCACCAAATAACAGTTATGTCCTTCCTAGACAGGGGTATAAAGTGGAACTCCTTTTAGCCTGAACAAGCACACAAAGACCCATTAACTTGCTTTCTCAAGTCTTCTCTGTCAAAGATGCTGGGTGACAACACAATGGACAGGCAGCTCCATTCAGGTTGGCAGCAGCTCATCATGCTTTGCTAAATTGCGTTTCTTTTCTTAAAAGCAGTGGAATTGGCCAGAAGCGTGCACAGCTGACATACCTAGCATGGTATGAGCACTATCCTATGACTGGAAAAAGCCTGAAAGTGTATTAAGAATGCTCAAGAGTAGTGCCTGAACACCTGCTCCTTATATTGACTTTTATATCTTTGCAGTTGTTCACCAGGTAAGAAGAACAGGTAATTATGATGCTTTATTATGGATTCAGAAATCTGAGCTTCACTTTCAGTGATTTTTTTTCCTACCCACTGTGTGTACTATAATTACTTTAAAGTGACAGCATATTCCAGAATGATTACAACATATTATGGATGCACCCACATATGTATTGACACACATATACAACACTTTATCATTCTGCCTTCCTGTACATGATCCTGATGTGCCATTTAAACTAATTCTGGGCCTTCAGTTCATGACTGTTCTGGAGTTTTAGCTCTGTTTTTGTTTGTTCTCCCTCTGTAATATCCCACTTTGTGGGTGGTCTTACCTTTAAGGTAACAGGCTGGTTTGTTTTTTTTACTTAACCTTTTGAAAACAGTTGAGAGGGAAGAAGTATGCTACTGCCAAATGGAGGGAAATACACAGCTGTTCTCTGCCTGTGAAGCTCGGTTATATTTGAATCTGCTGTTACATGCCTGAGTGAAAATAGGTATTTTTTCACTGCTTGACTTTAATAATATGATTTTGGGGCCTAGTCTGCCTTCCTCCTGAGAAAGAAATGAACAGGTTCCTGTGGACACATGTAACTTGTGTGATCTTCATAAGCTAGTTGTTCTCCAGCACCCCTTAGTCACATCACTCTGCCACTGCAATTGTAAAGTGATGCTGATGGGGTGAGGAAGGTTGTTCTCCACTAGAACGGTGTCACAGGCAGTAATCTTTATTATAGTTCCTTTCTTGGAAATATTTATGTTTAGAACTGGAATATGTCAATGGAGATAAGTTCTTTCTTCTTTGGTCTTTGAATTTAGTGGGACAAATATTGGACTAATGATGAAAGAGGATGAAGTTTCAAGAAGAATCAGAAAAGACTGTGCAGTCAGTGACTGAGAATTTCTGGTGTTATCTCACACAGGTACATTGAGTGTGAGCTGGGATTTGGATGAAGGCTAATTTGCTGCAACAGTAATGTGCAGGTAGACCTATCTACCTGTCTACCTGTCTCAATCTCAGCAGAATCAGTAGCTCCTCTGCTTTTGTCAGCAACAGTAAAGACCTCACTTTAACAATCCTCTTCTGATAAAAAGATCATGCTGACCATAAGACCATGCCACCACTTATCAATTTACCCAGACAATTAGCCCAGGTCCAAAGACAATCAGAACTGTTTTGTGCTTTTAAGTGGTGATAGCATAGTGTGGTTTGTATTTCACCTCCTAATTTGGAAAATGGGTGCATTTTGTCCTACTGTAATTATTAACGACTTGTAGAAAAGTTGATCCTGCAGCTTGTGATATTGATATGAGCAGCTAAGGGAGATACTGGCAGCCACCACTGCTTTGCCAGCTGTCTTCCCTACCAAACACAAACCTGGAAGCCTGGGTATATCAGGTCTAGAATAAATAAGCTTGTATCCTCCTCCTTTGGCTTAGTTTTTAGCTTGGCTGAAGCCTCATGCTCTCTGCTAGCCTGGTGGTCTGTAGGGTGCAATCAAGAACTAAAGCTTATTGAAGGGGAGAAGATCAGTCCAGAGATGTTTCCAGACTGTCACATAATGCCTGTATCCTTCAGGAGCTACCACAGCTCTAAACCTATTTGCATTCCTGTCCCTTGCTGGCTGTCACTTTCCTGACAATTCAACCATTTTATGAGTTTCTTTGTGAGGGAAGAAAGTCTTTTGTCTACAGCGCACTTTATACCTGAAGCTCCTCACATAATGCTTCAAATGTCAAGAAGAATATTAGTTGCACTGGAGTGCTGGACCTTAAAAGTGTTTTTCAACTGTGATCTTGACAAGTTGAAAGTTTATTAAAGCAAGTTTGTATATGACAAAAAACTTAATTTAAGGTATGCACTGCCTAATGTTTTTCTCCAGTGATGCTTCTCAAATGCCATCTTCTTGTTTATTGCCTCTCTCAAAAACAGGAGAGCTGTTAACCTGGATTAGCAGTTAAAGTGCTGGATTAGCATAGCTGAGAGTTCTAATGAATAATTTTAAGTCTGTACACAGTGCCTGAGGTAAATTTGTTTCACCACTTTGGAGGTGAGCACACTTCAGGGCAGCCACTTGTACAAGTGGAGATTATCCCTTTACCCTAATCCTGGCACAGGGAAACAGAGGAAGATCCCGGGGTCAGAGAATCTCAGCCTTCAGGTGGGCTTCTAGCCAGGATGGCCTGGATGCAAAGTCTTGACTCTGAATCCAAACCAGACACTGACTTCATGAGAATATAGGCCCAAAGTATATTGTTAAGAGGAAATATAGGGATAGACATGATCAAACCTCTGACTTAGTACTTTCTTGGAGAAGTGGAGGAAATGAATTCATGTACAATATGACTCTAAACATGCTTCATAACAGTTCTCTGTGTGCAAAGCAACTGAGGTAAATGAAAGGTCTTGCTCATTTATTGCGCTTAAGTTACAGTGGCAGTAATTACCTAAATAAATTTAATTTGTAGCAGAAAACATGGGAGAGAAAGTCAGCCAAATATTTCTGTTTCAACCCTTCGGTTGTACCTTAAAAATGCTTCCAAAAGAAGATAAATCAATTTCATATTTTAAAAAAACCTTTAAAAACTAAATATTCCCACTTTGAAGAAATAGAGATGTTTACTCAAACTTTTGGAACAAGAGTATTTAAAAGAAAAATCATAAGCTGTCAAAAAGGGTATTATTCCTTATTCATTATTTGATGGTTTCAGAGGTTGAAACCATTTATTTAAAATGAGAGTTACACTAGCTAATAATTATTCAAATACACAGTAAGATAAAATTTTTGCAAGATACTGTATTGGCACTGCTCACATTAAATATTCCATCAGATGAAATGCAGTGAAAAAGAGTACCCAATAAAATGATGTTTTAGAGTGAATGATTTGTAAACAGAAGAATATTACAAGTATTGTTCTGCAGCTCCTGCTTCAAAGTAAAGTAATTTAAAGGACTCCTGTGAACTTCTCAAAAGACCAATAGTTTTGCCAAAATGTAATGTTGCTTCTTCAACTACACTCTCTTTTTTTAGTTGAGGATGCCTACCTTTTATGTATTAATTTATAAAACATCTTGATACCATTGAATATGAAAAACTGTGCATAACTACAAAATGCCATTATTACTCTACATTCACCTTTTACTTCAGTGCTATACCATCTCACATACTACGTTTTCTTAATGACTCTCCTCAGGGTTGTTGAGTATTGTATTAAAGCTTTCAATTTAGAAACTGTACTGGTTTCAGAGAGGAAGCAAGCACTTCTGTGTCAATCAGATGATTTAAGCCACATAGTTTTTAGTACTATAAAGCAGCCAAGTATTTTCTTGGCACAATAAGAAACATTTGTTTGAACAATAGCTTGTTTGACAGAGGAATTGAAGAATGCTCATTTTCATCTACACCAAGGCTGTGATGTGAAAATATATTCCTTTTCATATATTTATCAGGAATATGTTAATAATCTGTGCCCAAGGGAGGAGACAAGTGATGCTCTGGGATGATATAGCAGTGAGGCACATCATGGGAGGTCAGATGTCTTCCTGGCTATGATAGTATTAGTCTGAAAGGGGTCCTGAGATCAAAACTGAGATGCAATCTAACTCTGCACACTGTGTAGCTGGCCTACAAGTTAATGTAGGCACTTGTCGATTTATGTAGTACTGAACCTTTCTCATATTGTCCTAGGAGAGGCATTTTGCAATGACAGTTCACATGATATTACCTGATTTTCCAAACCCACAAATTGATATCCATCATATCCATTTTGTGCACAGTGTCAAGTAGGTGCAAGCAACTGGTCCATTATCCTGTCTTAAATTTAAACTACAGCAGTCCTGATAGAAAAACTCAGGAAAGTGAAGAGCACTAACTGCTAGGCTGTGGACCTGGTCATTGCTGTTATGGATTATTTTAAATTTCATTTTTTATCAAACAATTGTAGGGTAGAGGAAAAGGGTCTCCTGCCTTTTGTGCCTGGCCCCACCTTCCTTCCTTCTATATATTCCTGCAGCTGTAGGAAATAGTAACTGGAACATTGGAATTGGTGTGCCAGGGAACAACCAGGACTGACAGGGTGGGGAAATACCACATCAAAGGAGATGAAGAGCTGTAGCATTTTTGTGAGCTGATGACACTGTTCTTGTTCTCGGGACATCCAGTGCAGCAGACAGGACAATGGGTAACTCCTAACAACTCACCCGTGTGGGATACAATGGAGATTAAAATCCCTGTGAACTCCACAGTGGTGTAAACCATATTTAAAATCAGTATGCTATTAACCTCTGAAAGAAACCGTAACCAGAACTGGAGAACTGGTATCCTCTGTCACCCATTACATAAATCATGGCAAAATCCCCTGAAGGCACCTCTTGGCTGGAGCCCAGGCATTGTCTGAAGTTCCTATTTTGTAGTTCCCTTGAGAAGGTAGGTATGATAGCGAATGAGTGAAACTGCCTTAGTTTTACAATTAACCCTCCACCTCTCCCTGGAGCTTTGCTACAAGTTTGCTACAGTGTGGCAACATTAATTCCTGTATAAAAAAAAAAAAAAAAAAACAACAACAAAAAAAAACCAACAAAAAAAGAAAATGAGGGTTGTAGGAGCATTTGAGGACGGCAGGGAGAGGGAACTCTGCAAATCAGAGACACTTTTGAGAGAACACGTGGTTTTATTCCAAGGGTCGTGGGTAAAAAGGGCCTTGCCTTCAGCCACCAGCCTTGGCTGAGGGAAAGTCTCAAAGAGAGAGTGAGAGGGAGTAGGGATAAGTGAGGTAAGGTAAGAGCAGTGAGCTCAGAGGTAAGAGGAGGGCCAGATAAGAGAGGTAAAGTAAGAATGGGCGAGAACCTTGTTACAATACATTATATTTCCTTATGTGTTGCATATTCTAATTTACAGTGACCAACCCACATGAGATACAAAACCTACAGACTTTGCATACAGCCTATAAGAACTGCTATATTACTATATCACTCTGTATTTTAAACTCTAAAGACTATCTTCTTATCTGTCTTTTCCCTGATACCTTGGCAGGATGGAGTGGGGCTACACCCTTAGTACCTTGGGTCCCTTAGTGTCCCATTGTTTGTTACAATCACCGTCTTCCTGCCTCCATGATTACATCTCAAAGCTAGCTCTCATTTCTATTTCCTTCATAGGTTTTATATTCTCAGTATCTCTTGCTAAGCAATCATATTTGTAAGCTTTTCCTGTCCCATCTTTCCCAACATCAGGTAAATTCCAACATGCAGAGATAAAAAAAAACTCCCAACAAATCAACCTATTTTCCAATTTCATTACTGTGCTTTAACAATAAACTTTTAATAAAGAGGAAATATCTGAGCCTCTACATTCATGAGTGTTTGGAGACTGAATTTTCTTTCTGGTTCCAATGGGTGAAGGAAGTGAATCCCAAGAGTGGGTAATCCAATTTTTTCTATAGCTGAAGAAAGGTAGGATTTAAGACTCAGCATTTCACAGGGATCTGGCCAAAGGAGGCTAATATATACAGGACTGACTGAAGGCATCTTGCTGCTCCTTGTGCTGCTCTGAATACCATGTGAAAGTGTTGAACATGCTCTGCAGCATAGAAAGGCTGAGTTTTACAGAGTTTTCTGGTCTCCATTTTTGCTGCATCTGCCTTAAAATATGGTACTGCATTTCCAAGTTCTTTTATCTGGCCTTGAGTACTCTTGAGCAGCCTATTCATAGCACTTCTGGGTGAAAACCTTCCAGAGTTATATCTGTCTGGGCAGTGGCCAAGCCATTTAATCAATTTTCGTGCATTGCAGCTGTCTTCAACTTTAAATAAATCACACTGATTTCAGATGATAGTTCATCTGTAACTATTTGGGGAGAATTCTCTGAAACAGCTTCTGCATGTTGGGGTTTCAACAGAAATGAGTTATGACCCACTGGAGATATCAGTCCTGCTAAAATGAATCAACACATTAATGAATGGCAAGGACCTGAGAAAACAGTTTCCTAAAAAAGCCCAGTGAAGGATAAAACTTTAGAGATTTTCTCCTTGAATAGTGAAAAGAATAACCTATATGGGCTTAATTATTTCCACTCAGTCTTTATCAGTTGCCAGAAAAATTTAATTAAATCAGAATAAGGCTTCTTCCTGATATGACAACTACATAACAGCTTACAATGTTATTTTTAATGGCTTGAATATAGATGACATAACAGAGGCAAAGCTTATTCAGCTGTACTTTTCAGTGTTCTAATGATGCCTGCTAATGCTGGAGAAGCTAGGATCCTTTGCCTTGTAGAAAGGGCATGTATTTTTCCTGTTAAAGCAACGGCTATGCATGCCGTGGGCAAGTATAATTTAAGCAGCATTTATAAAATTTGGGCTCAATCACTCAAAACTTGTAACAAAAGAGGGACAAATGCATTTGGGGTGTCACGAATTCCTCTTTTTCATGTTGCCATGCTTGATAACACTAGGAATTCGCTAGGAATGAGGGGAAAACATGATCTAAACTATCACCTTGTCAAATATTTTCAGAGCTACTTAAGAATCTTTAACACTTTATAACTAATGCCAAGGGAAATTTAATCTGTGTCTCCTGTGGTGGTTGAAGACATCCTTACAACATTTAAGTAGGTACTGTATCTGTATAGAATGCCTACATCAAAATGTATCTGATAGAGAAAACTTTTAGTCGTTAAAGCAGGCAATTGGAAGAAGGCAGGGTTAGCTTAATTTTATTACTGAGTTTTCTGCTGAAGATAATTTTCCCCTAAAATGTTAAAAAGCATGGGATTTTTTGCTTATTCTATGCTTGAGGCCCCAGTCATGCCATAGTTTTATTATTATGGCTTTGTTCTTTATACTTCATGTAAATAGAGACAATTATAGATACTATTGTATAGGTGTTAGACAATTTTCAGTAATTATTGTTACAAATTCAGATGTTGAAGGGCTGTGGGAAACAGAAAAACAGACCTGTCTCTCAGGAGTCAGGGAACAGAAAAACAGACCTGTCTCTCAGGAGTCAGAAGGCTAAAAAGCTTTTCTAAGTTGTGCAAAGCAGCCCAATATTCTGCAGTAAAGGAACATTTATTCCCTATAAGCAAATTTTTGTTTACAGCTTTGACTCTCATATAAACTGAGCAGGTGTAGCTCTGATAAAAATATTCCTCGCATTGTTTTGGGTTACATAAAACTCAGATGTAGGTTTGGTGGTTTTTTTTTTGGGTTTTTTTTGGTTTTTTTTAACTTGGTGTCTAAGTAGCATGACTGCTTTTTCATGCACTGTGATGACATATTAAATACCACGTGGAGTTATTCATAGAAACTTTACTGACAGGGGAATCATTATCCTGATGGACCAGCACTCCTCATTAACTGTGTCTCCCCTTGTCTGCACTTCATCTTGAATTACTGAAATTGTACTAAGTAGACTTAATGCTCATTTGCCAAGAAAATGAAATTATGGTTGCTTGTTACATGTAGGCTTCGTACTCAACAGCCCTGTGTTTCTGAGTCACTGATACTCACTAAACCATAAACAATGGTGTGAAACTTGCTTTCTGCAAATGATGAAATGCCTTTGAAGGTTAAGAGCGGTTCTCTGAACTTGAGTAAAGTGATTCATATGCTAATTTATGCTTCTCTGGGTGCTAATTTTAAAGAATATTTGTTGGTTAAAAAATGTGTTTTTAAATGAGATACTAAAAAATGTAAACCCATGATTGTACAATATGCAAATTCCCTCTGTGGAGAGAACCTCTGCAAGGTCTAAGCACTGACTGGTGCCTCATTTAAGCACTTTCAAATGAGTTTTGAAGTAGGATATGATGAGATTTATGTGCGACTCTCTTAAGTGAGTCTTATTTCAGTACCTCCTCTGTACAACTCCAAGCTACAATGAAAGACCTAACTCCATAAATGAAAGGGTAGCAACCTGCTGAAACTGCAGGAAGACAACCATTGAGGCCAGCTGGGATTCTGCATATGCACATTCACATCTTGTCTTCTGAGACAAAATCATATTTCTTCTTTTGTCCCCCCACCCCACTTAATACGTCACTGGCTTGCGTACCTTGTCAGCCTGCATCAGTCACACTGCATTACATGGGCAGTCCAACGCTGCTGATGTGACCTGAGATAACTTACCAACTGATTTCTCAGCAGCAGAAGAAAATATTTTTATTTTAAATTGCAATTGATTTCATTAATAGATTTCTCTTTTCAATAATTTTGATAAAACACTCTGAAATAAACCCACAGGAACTATTTTTAAAAATTAGTGAAGAAAGCACACAATGATTTTTCTTTTCCATTACCTAATCTTTTGACTGCTTTCCTACTTCCAGAAGACATAAATTTTCAAATCAAGTGTATAAATGTTAAGAATACATTGACTTTTTTATTACCAAGAAACTGTATGTAGAAAATATATGGGTACATCTCTTCCTGAATATAGATTATGCACATATGCATTTTTAAAGTATATATATATATATATACACCCCATTCAGTGTATCATTTTAGATTTTTACCTATTTATTTTTTGTGGTGTGTTGTTTGTTGGGTTTTTTCCAAAAACTTTGCAGTTAAATTATGTACCATGGTTCAAATTTTTTTCTCAATTTACATCGGACAAGGTTTTAAATCCAGAGAACTTGACTGATGTCCTAAAATACAGTCACAGATCTGAATACTGCTCAAGAAGAGTAAATTTGCCACACTAACTTCTAGATGTTACACCATTTTAATAGCGTAGGATTTTAAACCTCTCTATGAAAGATGTGAGTATTCTTACTTGCGATAGCTTGATATTAGATCCTGATCCCAGCAGGCAAACAGAGATGGTGTATTTAGTGCACAGGACTCTTTTACATCTTTCCTGATGTAAAGTTATGTGATGTGCTGTAGTAGAGCTCGGGTCTGAGCTTTTGGCCTTGATGGCTCCATTGGTGGTATGCCTTTCCCCACTGCTTCTCCATACCAGGCTATATTCAACTATTGCTTTTGTTTGTGGCTCAGCTTACTTTTACTTACATCAGAAGAGGGAAATAGGGGACAAATCACTGACTGAATGTGTAAGAAGAAAATTAGGAAACATAGGCAAACATGTAAAAGGCAATTTGGGCAGGACAGAACTATTTAATTAGCAATATATGCCAAAGAAGTAAGAAGATTTACTACCAGCTGTATTGTATCAAACACTGAGGGATTAGTGTTATGTATTGAAACTCCACAGCATATGTAGAAATCATTCAAGGAAATTAATCCTTAGTCTTCTCCATGAGCGTCAATATTTATTACTTCTAAGTCTACTCTTTCTGCAACATAAGCTACAATAAAAGAAAATGTTACTGCTTTTATAAAAACTGTCAGGAACTTTTCAATGATTAAGCATACTTGGAACTTCTTATTCAAAAGTAATGCTAAGAGGGAACTAAAAATAAAATAAAACAAAGATCTAAGTAGGGAAGAATTTAAATAAATCAGCTAACCCCAAAGTGTCAGGTTCTGTTTCTTTTTGTGCTTGGATGGCAGGTAGAATAAATTAATAAATTAACTAACAGGCTTGGCACTGTTATTGTATCATTGCTCCAACATGCTAAGGGACACAAATGTCCTGAGTTGCATCAACAGGGTGCATCCTAGAAACAGTGGAAATGGGATCATTTCACCCCACTGTGCTCTGCACAATGCTTTTTTTGTAGTGGTCTGTCTTTAATTTTACTATTACCTATTCCCATTCACAGAACCGTTCCAAATCCTTCCTCATGTGGGTTTAGCAACTATTTGCTTACAGTACCTACTCTGATTTTCAACTCCTTCTAAGCCCCAGTGCTGTGAATCCTAAATAAATTTATAAAAAGGGACTTTTTTCTTTTTGCCAAGAAAGCAAAAGTATAGTAGTTGGTTATGCTAAAGATTTACATAGTGTTTATAAACTGTTTCCACTTACAAATTAAGGGTGACAAAATTAGCAGTAAAGTAATTTTAGTTAGGTAAACTAAATTTATCATGAGAATGGGAAGTAATATTAGTAAATAATAGCCTAGTTAAAAGAAGACATAATAATCCAAGTAATACAGCAGAGTGATGCAGAATAAAGGTCCAGGGAAATTAAACAAAAGCTGCCAATTTTCTGCAAGTAAGGTAACTTCAAAATCTTTAATCCTTCACATGAACAGGAGAAAAGGAGCTTTTTTTCAGATTCCTTCTCTCAGGATATAGTTATCAAATATATCTTCAGAGATGAGAAATACCAGTAATATTAACTCGGGGGGTCAGGCTCAGTTCTGAAATCTCAATACGGACAGCTGGTAGGAATATTTGCAAAGGAGTTTGCATGCAGGCAATTTTTGCCATGTCAACTCTGTTTCTGGTAATTTCACACGTGTGTTTACAAACAGGTGTATCAGCCATTCTGATTACAAGCAGCTTGGACTGTTAGCAATGTGCTTAGCGTTGAATAGGGTACAATAACCATGATTGTACCAAAACCATGATTGTATTTCCTTAGCCTGTTTCATTTATCCAATGAAGTGATAGTCACAACACTCAGACTGTGATGCCAAAGTTTTGGTTTTTTAATAGTTGCAGGACTGGAGAGAGGCACTAGAATCAGAAGGTGTGCTGATACAAAGGAGTTAAATATTGCAAAACAATCAGGAATTTAGGATGAATTGCAGAACAAGGACACAAGTTTAACATTTTACTTCAATTTCCCTCCATTTTCCGTGAAAATAATATTTCCAGAAAAGCAGGTGTATAAATCCTTTCATTAAATATACTTTGGGTATGTATTGCAGTAATCCCAGACAAACTTTTGCCATTCTTTGGTGTTTGAAAATCAAAAGGCCATCTGATATTTTAATTAACTCAACTTTCTTCATAGTGACTCAGTGGATATTCTGGTCTATTTCTTAAAAAAAAATGTTTTATTTACCATGAAGAAATATCATAAATGCAATGATTCAGAACATTAATGATTTCAGAGAAATCACAGTGTGTAATTTGTGTTGAAGAATCTTTTTATCAAACTGGATAAACTCAAGAGTGGGTAGAATAAAGAGAGGCAGAAGTTCCCAATGTAATTCCCTTTGTTTTCCTAAAAAGCCTGTGCTTATTGACCTCAGCATTTCAATCCAGTGTGGTGTTAATCTTGTACTGAAGCCACACAGGCTCCGCATCCTACTGGACTGTTGGTGTCTCAGAAGGAAAATCTCTTGCAGAATAACCACAGCATTTCTGGCTCAACTTAGCCATGCTTCACTTTGTACACATAAAAGGGATTTAATATGTTTGGGTTTTTTCTTTAAAAAACTGCAAAAATTCATGGAGTAGTCATAGATTTGAATAATTGCAATAATTGCCTTGCTGCCTAAATTGTGATATTATGTTAATAAAACACTGGGTATATTTACCCACATCTGGGAATTGACACTGTCAAACTAATCGTCAGTAAGATCTTAACCTTTTCTTTATGTTAAATTATTGCTTTCACTAGATGGCACTTTGTCTCTCTTCATCACACTGCTAACATAAGAGCTCCTTAGTTCAGACAAATAAACTCTTCAATTCTTAGTATTTCTGTTTACAGACATTTAATGACGCAGTACTATCTGAAAAAAAAAGCTTTTTCAAATGTGTGAAATTTTTACAAAAATGTGTGTAGTTGAAAACTTTGTACTGCAGCCTACATATCCCCTGTAAAGAAATGGAAGACTCCTTAAACAGGATTATATAGGTAAAATAATTATGGGATAGGATTATTTTGTGTCCCATCTGAAAGGCTGAAGGAAGTGACTGTATTGTCTCTAAAGGTATTTGGAGACTGGTGGCATTTCTAACAAGGGTGCAAAACAAGTATCAGAGTGCAGCAAACTAACACTGTCACAGTTTAGCCCCAGCTGGCAACTCAGCACTGCACAGCTGCTTACTTCATTCCTGCACAGTGGAATGGGGTGAGAAGAAGCAAGGTTAAAAAGAAAACCTGTGGGTTGAGATAAAAAGAGTTTAAAATAATAATAATAATAATAATAATAATAATAATAATAATAATAGTAACATAGTAATGAAAGGGAAAATAACAAAAAGAAAATCAAAAGTCAAGAAAAACAAGCGATGCAAATGAAAACCAAATGCTCACCATCAAGTAAGTGATGCCCAGCCTGTTCCTGAGCAGCAGCCCCCAGGCACTTTACCCCTAGTTTATATGCTAAGCATGATGTCATACATATAAAGCACCCCTTTTGCTGTGTCACTTTCCAGCTTCTTGTGTAATCCCAGCCTCCTTCCCATCAGGGCAGCATGAGAAGCTGAAAACTCTTTGTCTCAGTGTAAACACCGCTTCGTAACAGCTAAAACGTCAGTGTATTATAATTATCCTCGTCCATAAATCCAAAACTCAGTACTATATCAGCTACAGGCAGAAAATTAACTATATCACTTCCAGAATCAGGACAATATCCAGCAATCACATCTACATCATGCCCTTGTCCCATACTTTCCAAAAGATCCCAGTTAATCACCACCACCTTTTCTGTCTTTTAATTTATACCCACAAATAGCACTTCTACAGTCTACAGGCTGTAAACTGTGCATTCCTCTGTTGAATTACTCCAGAACTTACAATCATATTTTCTTTCTGGGCAGCCTATCCAGCAGGTCAAAAGGCTTTGCCTCTGCACTGCCAGTTCTTGTGCTGTCATTGTTGCAGCCACCCCTCACAGGTCAGTACAGACCCAGAGCACTGGCCACTGCTCTTCAGCAGCAATGTCTAAAGGCAGCTGGAGAGCATTTACATTCTGCAAAATGAATGTAATGTTTGCCAGGAAAAAAAAAAAGGCAATTAAATTCAGCAAAAATAAAAATAAATTAAAAATATTCGGTCAGAGCTGTTCTTGTTCTTGCTTATCCTCCAGGTAGTGAGGGCTGTAGAACTATTTTGTCCTTCATCATTTCAACTTTTGTCGTGGTGCTGTAAACAACTTTCACAGAGCTTGTGGTGTCAGCAGGGAGAACTTCGCTAGTATTTTCAATAAAATAAAGTTGGAGTATCTATGTAGGAAAAAAAAATCATTCATGTTTATAAACCATCCATTCCTCCACTTGAGGGCATTTTTCAAAAAACTGAATAATTTCTTACTATATGTGGTGTA
The DNA here is from genome assembly GCA_024734555.1 of Trochalopteron elliotii. NCBI lineage: Eukaryota > Metazoa > Chordata > Aves > Passeriformes > Leiothrichidae > Trochalopteron > Trochalopteron elliotii. The sequence continues at coordinate 881,216 of JANPWX010000031.1, forward strand.
TATTCCTTTCTCAAGGAAAAGTAATTCTTTGGGATTTCTTGTAGGTTGGCATATAATCACAAATAAACATTTAATTTTATTTTACTTATTCACATGGCAGTGCAGGCAAAATTTTGCCTGCAGAGCATTGCAAAATATCACAGGTAAACATTTTAGTCATTTCTATTTGGTTGTATTCCTTTTCATAACAACTATTTAAAATATCTGTGTTCTTTAAGAGTTTCGTCAGGAGCAACAGGAAGGACCCAGAATCAGTATCTGCTTTTACCATTCAGAAATTGTACCTCCTCTACTGCTAAAATAAATAATCAGCATAACATAACCACCATAAGAATATTCGTGTTCATGTGAAATAAAATATGATTTCATAATAATCTGTATTCTGTCATAATTACCATGATAGAATAAAACAAACCAACATCTCTTCATTATTTTTGTCACATTGATTTCCTAGTAGCTTCCATATAAAGAACAGTAACTGTATTTCAAAATATTATGCTGTTGTATAACTACTTTATGTTGGAATCTGTCAAGTCAATGAGTAAACTGTTTACCTTCCTGTTTTTTAGTTATTGCTGGCTGTATACATTTGCATATATTATTATACAAAATTAGTGCAGTCATCCAAAATTTTTCTTCATGGAATACTGCCAAGTTTTACATGCTAGGGATAAAATTTTCTGTGACAAATGTATATTTATGTTAAAAACCAGCAGTTTTTCCAGCCTTAAAATTCAAAATATAATTCTGACCAAATTGGCATTTCCAGTGGCAGATGAAATTTAGCTTGGCGTCATCTCTGTGTCAGGGATGTGTCTTTTGCTATTTTGTGACAGCTTACTCCAGTGTTTTTATTTTGAAAACCAGCCCTCAACAGCTGGTTCTTAGTATTTAGGCACTGAAATTATTTCCCTGCAATTATAATTCCCTATTAAATTTCCCTGAGATTGTACTGACAATAAGAATGGGCACCAGGGCAGCATTTAGTTTAAGTCCCAAGTGTTTGGCTGGGAAGAGCAGGAATTTGAAGGCCGCAATGTTGGTGACTTATCCTGAAAACACCACATGATGACATCTGTTGTCAATACACTGGGGTTTTTAATTGTTTTATGTTTTTCAATCCTAAGGAGTTTCATATCGTATCACAGTCCTTGCAACACGATTCGGTGGAAAAGTGCAAGCATGTAATCAAGGCTTCATTATGATGTGTGGGACCAGTGGATGCAATGAGCACTCATTCTGGCAACTTTTAAATCATCAACATTGCAGCCTTAGCCTCTTTAATGTAAATCAAGTGTTTCTATGCATAATTTTGGTATAAAAAGAATGAAAACTACATATGACACTTCAGTGGTACCAGGCTGACATCCACCCAGAAGCCAATTAACATTCACGACATTCTGGAGTGAAGGAGCAGCAGATGAGTCTTTCTTAAGGGCCTTAGAACCCATTAAAAGTAAGGTTTAAACTTAGCCTGAAGAGGTTGCTTTGGTGCATTTGTTTTCTGCAAGAGAAACTTTTTAAAATTTATGCATGAAATTGATTTCTCAAAGCCGTGAATACAGTCTTTGACAGATTTGTGACACAGAATGAACATTTCAGTGGAGACTGCAATCTCCTTTGGGCAAAAACTAGGCTGAGCACTTCTGAGGATGCAACCTGCAAAACAACAAAGGAACAGTTGCTGGATCTGTGCTTCATGAGTTTGGCTAGTTACGTGGGTTTTTTAAACTTTAATTTTTTGAATATTATAACACTGTTCTACTGTGTAGTTGCATGATGGAGGACAAAAAAATCCCTTCTCTTTTGCTTCTTTTAAATTAAATACCTGGTAATTTAATGAAGTGCGTGCCAATTTCAGTCTTAAGGGTAATTGAATAGCTATTCTCTCTTCACGTTCTCCATATTATTCATATCTCTCTCCATGCCTTTTCCAAAGTGAAGAATCCAAATATATGTGGTTTTCCCTAAGTCAATATAACTTTATCCTTTGAATATCTTTTGCTTTTTTCTGTATTTTTCCTAGATCAAATTAGTTCTTTTAAAATGAACTTTAGGAGCTACTAAACTTTCACAGGGTTTTTGTTAGCAGTATAGAAAGGATTTAAGGAGTGACTTTTTTTTGTCAACTTTTTTTCCTAGTAAGTGTCAACATCCATCTCTTTTGACTACAAATGCATTATTGATTGATATTTTTAGAGAAATATCCATGAGTTCCAAATTCCCTTCCTGAGTATCAATATATTATTTAGAGACATAACTGTATACATTTCGTTAGAGATTTTTTTCTCCACATGCAGTCAATTTACAGTTGATTTTATCTGCCGTTTTATCACTAATTCATTTAGTGCTTTGAAATCTTCCTTCTTTGCTTCTTGGCCAGTCACCTCCCAATGCAGATTTCTATGGACAATTTAATGGCTAAATTTTTTTCTGTCCTTTATTTGTTTTTCACTAGACATTAACTGATGAGGAAAACCATCTGTCTTACGCCATAGCATCATAGCCTGTTTGACCTTAAATTTTAAAAAATAGCTTTGGAAATCAGATACAATGTACCAACCTATTTTTGCCAATATTTTGACAAAAATGGAAAGCAGGGTCACCTAGTTGGGCTGTTAACAAGGTTTAAATTGAGGATTAAAGCTTCCTCTGTCACATACCGGAATCAAAAATGATGAGTGCTCCTTGCATATCTCCTGTAACACAGTATCTGTGTAAGAGACAAAAGCCAGTACTTCATGGAGACTCCCTTATACCTTTTATTTATAAAGATGTTAGTGGAAAATCCCACTGAAGCTTAGGTCACAATAACATGCACCTGTTTTCCTTGGCTCAGCATGAGGAAATCCCTTCACAGGATCTTTGTGGTGCCCCGGCTTTCAGAGGCCATTGTTCCAATCCATATTCCTCACCCATGTCTGTCCCTCAGGAAATGAGAGTAGAAGTGAACACAGTCTGAGGAACCATGACTACCTACGGTATTCCCTCAACTCTAGAGAATTTGTCTGTAGGAGACACCTATGATCAGGTATTTTCAGAATTTCCATTTGAAGAATCCAATCAGACCTTGAAAACAGCTTTTCTAGTCCCTGCTAACACAGGCCAGAAGAAGACAGTGAGGGCAAGATCCAGCTCGTGACCCTTAATTGCAAATGGGTATGTGAATTAGGAAAAGGGGCTTCCACAGCTGCAGGAAATCAGAGAGGTCCAAGTAAAATTTCACAGTGCTATAAAGTTACCTGTCAGAAATAAAGCCCAGAGAAATTTGGGATAGAAAAAAAAAAAGGGATAGAAGCAGGATAAAAACCCAAATGAAATAAAATATATTTATGGAAACAATCAATTGTCAAATGTGACCAGGATGATTTCTAACTTGAATGACCTCTCCTAAATGATAAACTTACAGAATAAAGGTGTTCAGCAATACTTTGGTTCTTTGACTTTGCAGAACCAATAGTGTAAACATATTTTTTGGAATACATAATTCCAAAAATATTTTGTATTTATAATGAAGATACGAATATATAATATAAAGAGAAATACAAGAGAACCTGCAGTTCTAAAAGGGAAATACCATAATGCAATGCCTGAGTAAGAAAACGAGGCACTTTATATTTTGTTGTGTTTTCAAATTTGTACAGTCTGTCAGCTGCTCTCCTTTTTTCCCCCTGCCTCACAGGATGTTGCAAATATGCAGCTGCCTGCTCAATGGAGTTAATGAATTCCAGCACAGGTGCTCTTGATTGTATTGCATAATGGAAATCCCTTTTCTTTGTCCTATCCCTCTCTTTGCCTCTTTACCCTTTGCAAAAGTGTAATAAGGTTATTGTAACAGTGATTAGTTTGAAGTAGTTAAAAGTTGGAGCAAGCAGATTCAGAGCAGAAGCTGAGTTTTGGAGACAGGTTACTGCTATTGTTTGCTACTTCTCACTTGAGATTTTCTAGCATGTCTGTATTTTTGGAATAAACTTTTGTGAGCCTTAGAAATGTCTGGAAAATATCACATGCTAAGTACAAAAGATAGAAAATGGAATACTGTAGGTTAAAACACTAAGGTCTATCATTAAAAATAAATCCTGGCCCTACCGAGGTTGTCACAAATTTCTCACCAAGTTAACTACAGCCAGAATATCACAAATTTGTTTTCAAGCTAGGTAGAATTTATTTTTTGTTCAGAACTTTGCAGGATTCAGACTTGCCATGAAATGTATTCAGGATAAAAGCTGTCTTCCATTGTTTGAACAAAGCAGATTCTGCTTCAGGCTCCTTTATCAAAGAAACAAAATCTTAGGTGTTCTCTTCAAGAAATATTATGGTGTTAGAGACCCTCTGAATTTCTAGAATGTATGAACAGAACAAAAGAAATTTCAGCTGTGCAGTAAGCCTGTACAAGGACATACAGAAAGCTGCTTTGTGAGAACAGAGCATGGGTGGTAAATGTCAGCAGACAAACACTTTTTCTGGGATATAAAAAATGAATCAGAGCTGACTAGGCCCTGTGCATTTGGCTGGCATCAGATTAAAGGAAAAAAGCCAAAGTATTAGAGATAGTTTTGATTTACTGTCAAGAAATGTCAATTATGTGAATGAGGATTCACAATAGAGATAGTCATGCAGAAGCTCCCCTCTGTCAACACATTTCCAAACAAAATGCAGCTTGGAACCACAATAAAATTGTTTAGTACCTCCCAGTTAAAAAAGCCAAAAAAACAAAAACCAAACAAAGAACCAACTACAAACAAACAACACACAAGTTTTGAAAAGCAAAGAGAAAAGCTGCAGTCAAGAAGATCCGAAAGTACATAGCCTTGTACTTTCCAGTCATAAACTGAAAACAAAGAAAAATTACCTATATTGTGAAAGATGTGAAATTTCAGAAATGCTACATTATGGTTTGGTCTGAAATATTAACTTAATAAGTTAAGGAAAGGAAGGACAAAAGGAAAGACTAGAACTGAAGTTGTTAAGGGTTTGATAAAGCATGACAATGCTAGCAACTCATTCTACTACGTGCTTCAACAGATGAAAAAGGTCTGTTAAAAATATATAAAAAAAAAGAGATAAGACAGTTTAGCTAATAAGTAATAATTCATAAGGAAGTTTTTCTAAATGCAGTTTTCCCATAGCAGGAGTTCCAGACTGCAACTCTAATGAGATTAATATACACAAGAGAAATAAGGTGAATAAATCCTGTCCCCAGCTAACAGCTGAATGAACACTGCCCTCTCTTCAACCTTTCATTTTCAGGTCAGGCTATTAAACCACCTGTGCTATCTATAGAACATGGCAGAAACTCAAGAATTAACCAAGCACAAGTGGGGGGCATGTAGAAAAATGCCTAGGCAATGGGGAACATAGGTGACATGGGAACTTATTTAACTCTTCTAATAAAATCCAGCTTATTACTGGCATAAGAGGAATGCAAGAGCTGAATTAGACAAAAGACTTGATGCCCTTAATATTCCCAAGGAAAGGCACACTGAATACAGTAAACTGAAAATTGAGACAGTGGCACTGGGGCATCTTGTCATGTTAGGCAGCCTTGTACTGTTTCAGAGATACCATTATTCCAATCCATAATGTGTAATTTCTTTTGTGGCTTCACAGCATGCCAACAAGTGAAACATGTACTGTCTAATGAGTGTAATATGATAGTGCCCAGCCTTTCATGTTTCTCCCCATCCACCAGCACACTCTCCTACAGAGTTCAAGAAAGGAAAATCTGTAGGAAAAAAAAAAAATCTGTTTTTGCTTAATTTGTGATGAGCTCCCAAATGTCAGGAAGAACCATATCTAAGGCACAGGGTTTATAGACAAGTCCTGTGCTGGGCACTGCCAAATTCAGTTTACTTTTCTTAGTGCCTTATTTCCCATAAAAGGAATCACAAGAAAACAGCATGGTTTTTCTTTGGTAAACAACAGTAGGAGTGTCTTTAATGCCTGCTCCTTTCCACCCCTTCCTTTTATCTTTTTAATAGAGACTGTCTCACACAGCTCTTTGTTTGCTTTTTTGTTGCTATTTGTTTGCTGCTGTCCGTTGCAGTATCACCAGGCTTGCTGGAAGAGCCCAGGGCAATGTTATTGTTCTGTAAGTAATTGCAATGTCCTCAAGGTTATGCAAAAGAGGATGAAAATTATCTTTCTGCCCCACGACTCCTAATCATAGAAGACAGTTAAGCAGGTTTTTTTCTCACAAGAGCTCCTGATGCCCTCATACTGTAACTTTTCCTGTAATTGAGACCTGTTTAAGAGCAGTGTTAAAATGTTTTATTGCACAGGAGTGGTGAAATAGAGCTATTATCTTTGTTCTTCAAGTAAGAAGAGACTGGAAATAACTTAAATAACTTAAGCTCAGATTCTCAGATCTGATGCTGCTGTTATGTTATCTGGATATGAGCTAGTTTTACCTGAATTAATTAGATCATCTGATCTCAGAGAGAGTTTTTAATACATAAAGTTGCAATTTGGGAGAGTGCTAGTTGTTCATTCTATTTTCAAATTGAGACTAAGAGGAATTACCTGCCAAATTTCATGTTTATGTCCCTATCAAAAGAGATTTTAATGTTTCAAATCAAAGATAAGTACCCTAGGACTGGATGAAATGAGAACTCAGGATCCATACTGTGATCGTTAAGCTTAGCTGCTGGATAATCAAAGCTATGGTTTCTGTAAATACACAGACATACCAATTTTCATGTGCAGAAATGAATGTCCACCTGAGCTTATCAGGAACAAGAGAAATCTAAGTGTCTGGAAGGAGTTCCTAGTTTTATAGGAAGCCTCATATGCACAAGTTCTTTTGACTCGTTGTGAAATGCAGAAACAGATTTCTGCTTTGTTTTAGGAATATGAGTGGAAGCAAAGTTACTGACCAGTACAGACCAGTTACATCTGTATTGCCAGGCAAATTCTTATTTTGCACAAACTGTGATGCAGGCTTTCAGGGAAAGCATACTGAAAAGGGAATACATTAAGATGAATGGAACATACGATGTCAGTAACCTTGAAACATATAAAGATCTTGCAGAGCTCTCCAGGCTAACAGTTATAAATTCAAGAGAATCTGAGTCAAATATATGTGTAAAAGAAGGGAAAACAAAAAGACCTAATATGCAATGAATGTTAATATAAGTGCATGTTCAGAATAACAAAATATTGAACTAGAACCCAAAAAGTATTTACATCCCTGCCTTTACATTGTCTGATTTAAATTTCTGCTGGTGGAAGCAGAGAAAGTGATAAAACTTAGGAGCAGAATTCTAGAATGGTAACAGGTAATCATTCTTCTGACTCATACAATACTCTTCCTTTTAAAAATCATTTCCATGTGCTCCCCTAGCAGTAGCTCATTTCTTGTAACCAGAATATCCTTCTTCTTGTAGAAGGATTTGTGTAGATACACAAAATGAATCAACTCGGGGTATAAATTAATTGAGATGTTTGTATGGATCATGTAGCAGACTGTTTCAGAGAACCATTTATATAATTATTTTGGGAACTGAGACTGTCTTCTGAAGTTACTCTTTGCTATATAAATACTTGTAAATACCACCACTGCAATCTCTGTGGAGAGGAAAGAACCCAAAACAGTCCACCAAAATGAATGACTAAGAAAGAGTGTCTACTTCTGTATGTCCATAACTGTAGCTGGTTTTTAAACAGCTGGTTTGTAACTGAACTTGGTTGTATTTATTGCTTGTTTTAAATAGTCATATTCTCATTAATTAAAATGTCTCACTGAAACAACCAAAAAAGCATATGTAAGCTTAATACACTTTTGTACTGGAAATATATCTTTCCTACTGTATTTGATTTTTCCCAATAAAATCTGTAATTTTTACTGGAATTGCTGAAAATATATAATTTTATTAATTACGATATGGTGTTACATACATTAAAACCAACCTCTAATGCCTTGAATAATTATTTTTGTGGGAGTAAGATGAGAATGGCAGGAAGGAGAAAGAAAGGAAAAAATGATCTCTGAATTTTTCTTTCTGTTCACATTAATGATGCAATGCCACGCAGTTTGTAAAATGTCACTCCATAACACATTTCTCATAGATATTAAAGGCAGATTGGTTGTGGCTGTCCCACACCAGAAGTTCTCTCTCTGTCTGGGAAGAATGAATAAGCAATATTTCATTCACAGAGTAGCTTGCTTAAATCGTTCTTCTCTGGATTTCAGCGACTGTGAAACAGATTTCCAGATTTGTGGCTGAATGTGATTGTATGAATAGTCTTATCACATCAATTTCCTCTTTTGAATAAAATCACAATGAAAGGAACTTTTAAGAAGGCGTAAATTATAAAGATAATGATTAAGCTACTGTAATACAAATCAACAAATGAAAGGTTGGTTAAAAATTTGACTTTTAAATGCTTGCATTTTAATAGCATTGAAGAACTTCCATTTAAAAGATAAAAAAAGAGAAAATCTGCTTTTTGTGATAGTGGTTATGTGCAGCATTTTCTTTGTAGCAATATGCAAATTAATTTCCCACTTAAGGTTTCTCTGTGGCGGCATGGCTTTTTATTTGATTCAGAGATTACTAGGCATTACCTGGCATTTCTCCAACAGGTATATTCCATAAGTGATGGGGGGTCAAATTACTTCCTGACTCTCTTGTTATCATCAGTCTTTCATTTTACCTGCCAGACAGAGAAAAAACCCAAGTATGTGCAGTTATTTCATATTAGCTGGAGCTAAGAAACTTTATGATTTCCTAAGTAGCTTTAATTTTGCTTCCTAAAAATGTTATAACTGAGGTTCTCTTCCTGAGCTTCTTTTTTCAACACATTTTTATTTGCATGGTAGTTTAGCTGGGGGACAGAAAAAAGGGGTGGGGAAAGTGGTTAGTTGTTTGTTTTGAGTAGGTCTTTAGTGTTAGTTCTAAAGAGTCTGCATAATTTATTTTCTTCCCTAAGTCAATGAATCCTGATCAATATATCAGCCTTCAACAAAATTAATGTAGTTCAACAGACTGAATTTTCAGAAGCTGACTGATGTCTTATTTTCTTAGAGGTGATGTGGAAAGGTTTCTTGATAAACAAAAGTCTCTAAAACTCCCTTGGATGGAGAGAACAATGGAATTAGAAGACGTTGCAGTCTTAGTTTCACTTGTTAATGAGATTTCACAAGTATGTATGAGAGAAAACCTTTGGCCTGAAGGGCTGCATGAGCTCTAGGAAAACATCATTTGTTCCACACTTCAGGAAGATTGGTGAGCCTGCATAAGTTGAAAATGGTCAATTATAATTGTATTCAGAATATACAAGCAATACTTATTATTGTCATGAAAAGAAATATAAGTGATTGCAAAATTTAATGTCAGAAGACTATAATTATAGTAAGAAAGCTTCAGAAGGGGAAGCAAGCAATTAGGGACATAAACTGATGGCTGTCAAGAATTTCTGGGTTTTGCACATCTGTTTAAAAAAATGCAAAGAAAATAAGTTGCTTGGGAATTAAAAAAAAGTTATTTCAAAGCTACAGAAAAGAATCAAACCATCATGTCCTCACTGCTTTCAACCACGGGAGGAGGCTGAGCAATCATGCCAGTAGATCAGATTGCTGCAAAGCAACAAACCATTTAAAACCCTCACTCTCCTACACCTCAGGCATCTGTTTCTCTATTAAAAAAGTTGGACATAGTGGCTCTTGAATAGCTGAACCTTCTCTTTTCCTCTTCTATTTTTCCATGCAGGTGGATGGAATAACTCCAGCTCAAATGTGTTGCAGACAGAGAGAGAGCAGGCTGCCAACTGGCTAGAAAGAGGAGATACATTTGCCAGGCTAATGGAAGAAACCTCCAGGTTGTTGAGAGGCATCCAAGGAATAGGCTGCACATGCTCCACAGGGAGTGCGAGCACTGCAACTCATCAACTTAGTTCACCATTGGATTTGTTTAATTATTTAATTCCTGGGTAGGAAAGAGACTTATATTGATTTCTCACCATCCCTTAAATTTCTTCATATTTCATTAACCCCGTGCTGAGGTAGAGTGGGAGATGTTTCCCAGACAGGCATAACAACCCCCAGATATTATGCTTGGGGCTCCAGTTCAAGCAAGGTCAGAAGCAGAGAAGCCAAATTATCCCAGCATGAGGATTACTTGCCTGAATGGAAGAAATGATAATGAAAATATTTTAATTTTTGAGCTGAAGTGGAAAACCACAGATCAATAGCTTATCACTATATTTCAAGCTCTGGTGTGTGGCTGTAAAAGGCATAGTAACAATGATAGTGAAGACCAGAATCTACAGAGATGCTTCCGTTTTCTGAAGTTTGATTTTTTGTTTCATTTTCATATAGTTTTTTGCTTATCTTTTCCTGCAATTTTTTTTAACAGATAAATGTTTGTTTTGCACATTTCCGCAAGAGACAATAATGATCATGTCAAGCTACTATTCTCTCCATTTTATATGGACAAGGCAACTGAAGCACAACACTGCATCTTTAGCCCATTGAATACAAAAATCTTCTGGGGAAAATCCCTTGAAGAATCCCCTATGTTAAAGAAAAACTGAAGTCATCATAGAGATGCTCATTGTCCAGTATCAAATGCAATTACCAAGATGCTTTGTACAACAGGATGAAGCTTCTCATCTGTTTTTATGAGAACAGGTTGTTTTTCCCAATCCTTGGCAACTCAGACTGCTAGCCTGCAGCAAAATTTTTACTGTGTATATCCAGATAAATTGTATATGTGAAGTAGAGGTAACACTGTTATCAGAATTTAATCTGCACATGAGTGGTATGTGCTCACTGTTGCAGACATGATGAGTTTTACATGTCTCAGTCGCTTTCTGTGACTGTGTGTATGATTTATCCAGAATTGTGCCAATGTTCAATATTTAAAAATTGTCATCTGTAATGTCAGGATGGAAGAAGGATAAAAGAGCCTCTGCTACTATCTATTTGCTGCTGGCACAGCATATGTTAGTGACATTATGTGAGCATCATATATTAAAACTGCCTTTCTGCTAACCACTTGAAGGTATGTTCATGTCAGTGAGAGCAGAATCAGAATACTTCAAGCTGTTCTTTTCCCTCCCTTGCCTAGTGGCTGCAACGAGCGTCAGTGCACAAGCAGGATTGCTACCACCTTCTAATTGTGAGCTAGAATTGCTCAATTCAGGTAGGAAGTCCTGTTTTAGAGAAGAGTCACTCCTTATGGATCAGCACAAAGGTAGTCAGAAGAGGCAGGAGAATCCTGCTTGCAAGTGAAAATTCTGAGAAATTTCATACACAAGAAATTATTTAGGCATGAAGATTAACTGGGTAAATGTCCTGATTGAAATGATTTTGTAAAACCACAGATTTAAGAAATAAAATTCAAATGCAGGGTCTGTAGTTAAATGGCTAAGTAGTACCTGACCTTTACACATGACATCTTCCTGTGAAAGGTGGTTAGGCTGAGCAGAATGAGGCTGAACCTTAATCATCTAAGACCTGGTAAGAGTACCACCACATTAGAGTGAAGACAGGCAAAAGGGAGAATTTTTTAGTGTAAGGTTTGAGAGTGTATTCTATAACATGGAATGGTGTACACAGAAAAATTAGCAACAACAAAGGTATTGTAGTAAGACGATGTGTTTTCTGTCCTCCCATATTTGGCAGGTGACTTTAAGAAGAAAGGGAATGCTTTCAGATGATGGACAATGCAGTTATTCAACAAAACACCATTTCTCCCAAACAAATTAATGGAAGAAAGTGAGTTAAGCACAAAATTGTTAATTTTCCCTTCGTATTAATATTTGAGTCAGGGCTAGATTAAAAACATAGTCAATTATTCACTTCAGTTACAAATGATATAGGTGATAAATTCAGGAAGTTTGTAAGCCAAAAGATACCCAAACCATTTCCTGCACAAACCTGGTGGGGCTTGTTTGTTTGTTTGTTAGCAAAATGGAAGGGTATTATATATCAGAGACCTGGTTTTTACACTGTAAGATAAGTCAGAAAAGTGAAGCACAAGTAAATGTTTCGCAGCTTGCAGTCACATTGTGTTAAGAATCACTGAGCAGAAGGATTAAGTTGAAAGCTTCAAATTGGATAAACCTGTGTGACTCACCTGTGAAGACTTTCTAAGTTGTCATGGCACCTGGTTATTCTACCTAGCAACCTTCTATTTAAATTTTCATAAGGAAAAAACTATTTCCCCATTACAATTATGCAAGTTTGGCATTCTTTTGCATAAAACAGGAAGGTCCAATTCTGCTTCTTTGCAAAAGTGATTAAACCACCTAAGATGAAATAAAAAGTAAAAATAGGTCTCCTAGTGAGTCCATGGCAACTATAATTTTTCCTTTACCCTCACCTTTGCAGCTAATCCAACCCCTTCTACAATCTGCAATTGGTGCACAGCACAAGTATTCACATCTGTTCCAAGGGGATTCATTCATCTTGTAGAACAGACATTAGAACAGTCACTTGGATGAGGGAGAATAAACATCAGGATGTCTTGGCCACAAAGTCAGTGTGACTGACTACAGCTGTATCCAAGATCAGGAAATAACCTAGTGGGCTTTAAGGTTTCTGTGAAAGAAAAATGAATACGTATGGATTTAGAGCTCTGTCTTGCAGTTATTTTTGTGTTCTTATGTTTTCATGTGAATCTCGTGATGCACATGGACAGACCTACCAATTTGAAATTTGTACTGGTTTTCCATTCATGCTTCCTTGACTATTTCTTCTGAAATCAGATTGGGATTTTATTCTTTCTTAATTAAAAAAGCATGCAAAAGTGCAAGCAAGGTTGTGATATCTTGTAATTTTCAACAACATTGCTAATTTTCTTCAATTTTTTTAAAAAAAACAGGCCTCTATCTAACAACCCTCTAATACTAACATCTGGAATATACAGGAATTCAGTTTCCTGCTCTTGTTTTTAGTTATGAAAAAGATTGACTGATTTGTTTTATTGTGGTATTTGTTGTAATCTTCCTGCTGCCTTACTGAAGGTTAGCAATTTTCCTCTTTTTGCAGCACAAGAAATTGTGTCACTAGTATAACTATCAACACATCAATATTTTGTGATAGTTGAACCTCTGTTCTGGAATCTAGCATATGGAAAACAACACAAATATATCTGCTTCAAAAAAAATGAAAAGTAATAGTTACTAGTGTCAATGTAAATAATAATATGGACTTTTTTTGAAAAGAAGCAAATTTGAAAAAAAAACAGCTTAAATTTGAAAGCGTTTGGAAAAAGCAAAACACAAATCAAATCTGCCTCAATTTTCAAAAGGAAAGTTGAATCAACTACTACATGCTTGCTTTTTACAGTTGTATCACCAAATACAGAACTTCACCTTTTGAAATAGAAGCCCATTTGTCTGATAGCCTGGAATTCTGTGCATCCTAGAACTTAACCTGGAGTCCTTGCATCCAATCCATTTGCCATTAATATAATACATGAGATATAAAAATATTTTAGTAATAAGAGACTAGTATTAATAGCATTTCTCACTTGCAGACTCTAGCCTCAAGCAGATCTCACTGATTCCATCGCTGCTGATCTATCCCAAGAAAACCGCAAGTTATTTTTACCTAAACACAGAGAAATGGTCCAGAGATAATGGCTCAGTCTGAAATCAATGGGCACTGAATGTGCAAAGTGAAAAAATTAAATATGGTAATTATAATTACATTTTTGTTAGCAAACCATAGTGGGATAGTGTCTTTATTTAGACATTTATAGGGTGATTAAAAAGATTTACGGTAAGTCATATTACAAATTAAAGAGCTAACTCCAAATAAGTGTAATTGACTTTAGAATCCCACATTTCAGGGTATTTTCCCTCTTAATGAAAGAAGAAACAAATACCAAAAACCTTGTTATGATTTCCAGACAAAGAAATAATATTTGGGTTTTACAATACCCATGTGTACTGAAAGCAGTAGTAATAACACGTTTAGCAGAACAACTATATCGTATTTTCTAATGACAACATGGTAAATATCCCATGACAATTTTTGCTAATTTCTTCTTCATTAGGTAACATAATTTTATCATTTACAACTACCTCTACAGAGGCACTGGGGTTTTGAGAAAGATAGATTTTAATTTTTACTATCTGTTTCTAAACAGCATGTAAAAAGTAATTTTGCCTCACTTTGAAATGTTCTGACAAATTCTGGCAGGACAGATTTTCAGAAATTTACTTCAAACTTTCGTTATTCATGGGTCTATTTGTCTATGAAAAAGAAGCTTTCTTATATTCACAGGGATTTACTTCTTCATTTTTTTGAAGGGAAAACAAGAGAGGAAAAGTAAAATGCAATTGAAGAACACCAAAGTGCAGTATTAACAGAAGACAGGTTACATTCACTGGCTTTGCACTTCTAAGCTCTTTGGAGGAGAATGCACAGTGTTACAAAGAGAACCTAAACTCCCCAGTGTTTAAATTGCATGCCTGCTGAGAACTACAGAGAGGGTGGCAGCTCCCCCTAACCAGCTTGCTCAGCAGGGATTATACATTTAGGGACTATCTTCAGCACAGAAAGTCTTTATACACGTAAGTCCTATTGAAACAACCAGCCTAGGATAAAAGTTCTGCTTATAAAATCCTTTGGTTTAAAAAAAAAAGTGCTTGGACCTTCTCTGAATTCTTTATAAAGCTGAGTTTGCACTGTGTATCTCAGTGAAGCCAAAGAAAAATTGGAAGTCACTTGAGGAGACCAGGATTAGACCCTGTATATGCAGGACTTTTGCCTTGCTTAAAAGTCTGACTGAGTTTATTTTTCTGACCAGTTGTAAAGACTGTTTCTTCACCTTGCACTTCCACTTTCTGGGAAATTAACCTAAGAGACCAGTTTAAAGCATTGTCTGAAACCAAGGGCTAAGGGAGCCAGCTCCAGGGAAAAAAGTTTTTCTAATTTACCCTAAAAAAGATAAAGCCTTGCATATGGAAACTCTTCTTTTCTGCTTTACTTTATGTATTCTAAAGTCCCACATGAAAAAACCCTGGCTTGCTCTGTCTAAAAATGATTGCTCAATCTCTTGTAGCCACATATTTGAAAGCTTTACTTGAATAAGTCTTTTGAAACACTTGGTAAGAAATTGCAGGTATATCAAAAAATAGATTATTATTACAATAATATGGATGAACAAATGTTACTGTTTAGAACTTTCCAAAAAAACAGCTTTTCACTGGAACTGCATAGTCCTTAGGAATAAAAACCCCTCATTGATTGTTTTGATTTTGCTAGACAGTTTTTAAGACTTTTAGACTTAACATGATTCCAAAATAGCTGGTATAGAAAATATGATCTAAGAGTCTTCTGAGATCTTTCCTACATCCTATCAGTCGATACATCTCATGCTTTAAAAACTCCTTATTTTCTGTAACAGACATTGCCAAATAACCAACTTGTTTTGGGTGAGTCCTAAATTACCAGTACAGTTATATATAGAAGTCAGTAGGTAGGAATAACAAACTACATCAATCTTTTAATTTTGTTATCTTTTAATATAATTTGCAAAAAAACCCCCAACAAACCATTTGCAGTTTTAGTTTTATATTTTGGTTTATTTGAGAAAAACAAATTGAATAATTATGTTTGAAAAGTTTAGACATTAGGAAAGTTGAGACATTTCAAAACAAAATGATGTTTTGCATTAAAAAAAATAATTTTAAATGATTTCGGTTTTGAACAGTATTGTATCTGAAAGTGTGGGAAGGACAATGGAAAATGTTAATAAGACAAAGATTTCATATCATAGCAGAGAAAATATTTTTGAACCACAGCATTGAAATTCATGCAGTGATTTTAATTAAATTTTTAAAGTCAAGATAAAATTATTCTCATTCCATTTTTCTATTGCTAGACCTAGTTCTCTGGTGTTTATTTCTCTCTCCAAGATTTATCCCTCCCCCCTGTCTAATACATGCCTCAAAGTATGTAATTTTTCTGAATGCTATGTAGTATGAAGATACCAAAATAGATTTAAATTACCTTTCTCTAATAGTGTTTAAATTCTAAATGGAATAGCACTACAAGTTGATTAGAAGTAGATTTTAATACATTCATTAAAATAATAACGAAGTCTAGAAGCAATAGCACCACAAATAGTTCCAATAATTCTAACTCTTCCAGACTCTTTTAGAAGGAACTGTCAAGAGCTGCCAATTCAAAGCAAACATTGATGTGTGAATGCAGAAAAACTTAAGTATACTTGGTATCACCACTACTCATTTATCCTCATGGGTGTGACTGTGAGGATACACCACACTAACATTAATAACACCCAGTGAAATCTGTAGTGCTTAGAGGTAATGTAGCAGAAGACTGTGCTGCCATTCAGGAGGATCTGGACAGCTTGGAGAGCGGGGCAAAGAGGAATCTAAAGATTTTCAAGAAAGGCAAATGCAGGGTCCTCCACCTGGAGAAGGGTAACCCCATGCAGCAAGACTGACTGGGGGCCAAGCTGCTGGAAATTAGCTCTGCAGAGAATGGGTCCTTGGCACATTAGGAACAGCATTGCCAGCAGCTCAAGGGAGGTAATCCTGTCCCTCTACTCAGCCCTGGGTGAGGCACATCTGGAGTGCTGTGTCCAGTTCTGGGCTCCTCAGGACAAGAGAGACATGGAGCTCCTGGAGCAAGTTCAGTGAAGAGTAACAAGGAAGATTAAGGGACTGGAACATCTCTCCTACATGCAACTGGGCCTGTTCAGCCTCAGGAAGAGATGACTGAGCAGGAATCTTGTCAATGCACAAATATCTGAAGGGCAGGTGTCAAGAGGATGGAGCCAGTCTCTTTCCAGTGCTGCCCAGCTACAGAATAGGGGGCAATGAGCGAAAAAGTGCAGCACAGAATGTTTCATCTAAGTATGAGGAGAAAAGTCTTTACTTTGAGGGTGGCAGAACACTGGAACAGGCTTCCAAGGGAGGTTGTGGAGTCTCCTTCTCTGGAAATATTCAATCCCACCTAGACACAATCCTGTACAACCTGCTCTAGGTGAACCTGCTTTAGCAATGGGGTTGGCCTAGGTGATTTCCAGAGGTACCTTCCAATCCCAACTGTTCTGTGGTCCTGTGCTAGCTAAAACAGAGAAAGCTGCATGCTTCTGAGAAACAGGGACAAGAATCTGACAGACCATAATTCATCAGACAGAATTTTTCAAGTTCCTTTGTTTTCTCTTTTCTGTACTACCTCCTAGTTTTGGTTTTTGTTTTTGTTTTTTTTTTTTCTCTCGGTATGCATCTCTTTGTCCCACAATAAACACTTGAAATGATGCTTAACTACAGGAATAAAGGAGAGTTTAATCTAACTAGATTGCAAATGATTTACAAAAAAGCCTTTTCTCATCTTCTTTACAGTGGAAGAGAATTGTTGCTTTAACATTTAGCACATGGCATTTTGGAGTACATTAAAACCAACTACAAACCTATGTTTCAGCTGGGAAAATGGGAATAATTAGCATGCCCATGCACTGATATATTTTAACTGTCTCAGGGCATTTAAAGATGCTGTTATATATATATTTTTTTCACTTTTAGCAAAAGAATTTAAATAAAAAAGGAAAAATATGACTGAGAAAGATAGTAAAATTTGTATTTAATGATGTCTTTGGGTAGCTAGCAGCAAATTAGTTAGAGATAAATGGCAGGTGTTATGTGTTTTCCCATTTACACAGCCATAAAAATAAGGATTTTGTTGAGCAGCATGCAGTTCCCTTGCTGCAAATTGTATCCTAATGTGGTGAAAAAAGGACAAAGTTATAATTTTTTCATTTTCTGATTTTAATAATTTTGATTTGTAGTAATTGATCTTTTAAGGGCATTGTTTGTATGAATAACAAATACCTTACTCAGTTCTCTTTATTTAATACAAAGATAACACTTCTAATTAAACTCTATAACAGAAATCCCTTTTCTAGACATGCCAAATGCTATTCCTAATCCACTCCTTAATGGGGTCTGTTCTTAGTTAAGACCACCTAGATTTATTAATTTTTCCAACTGGAAATCTAAAACCAAACATCATTTCATTTAGCTGGTTTATATCATACCTATAAAACTGAGATTTCAGCGCAGGAGTTCATGGCTCCCCCTCACGAATTCAAGTGGACTAAAAGACATTTGTACACAAAGACAGGAGATTTATGTGTTCTTTTTCTTTTTAGCTGAAACAAAGCTGTTAATGTCAAAAGAGCAGTTGTAAGCCAAACTATGTATTTGTCAAATGAGAACCATTTGAAAGGCACAATCATGTAAGACTTCATTTCAATTATCTGTTGCATACTGTCAGTAAATTAACATTTTCTGTTTGCAGTTGCAGTTGATGATGATCACAAAGGCAAGCCTTTTTTACCTGATGACCATGTCTTGTGCTGCTGATACAGCATTTCAATGTAACAGCTGTTCAATGCACAGATTCCCAAAGTCATTGTCTGAACTGGTAGAGAAAAAGATGCACTTAATATTCTTGTTAACTAACAATATGAACCACATTTATATATTCTACTGAGTGTTGAACATTAATGTACCCTTAATTGTGGCTTATTTGGGTAAACTTCCAGGTGTTACTTCATGGTTAGTATGTTGCAGTTTAAAAATATGGATGCAGGTAGAAATAATAGAAAATTATATGTGTGTATAAAATAAAAAAACTGCATGTATAAAAATTATTGAATTTATAATTACATTATCAAGGTAATGCATACATAAATTATAACAAATTGATAAATAATAAATTTATGTATAAAATAAATATATGTATAAAAATATAAGTAATGAACAAGAGGAGAAAAAGGCAGTATTTCAATATCATGTATATTATTATCAAAACTAACTGCAATAAGCAAAAAATGCTTTACCTTTGTACTTTCCAAAATATTACAGTTCTGTTTATCTTCTGGTATTCATGAATTAAATCAGTATTAGGTGCTCTTGCTGATCCCTTTCTAAGATAATTTATGCCAGTTAAAGTGAGAAGTCTGGAAATTAGATAATTTGTGAATTGTAGTGTATAGAGCATCAGTTTTTACTTTTATTATGATTAATTCTTTATAATTAAAACTTATTGAAACTGTTTACTAGGACTGTGTTCTACATTTTAATATTAGGTCTATTCTGTGTCATTTAACATTATCAAATGCAAAACTCATTTTTTTACAAAGGGAGGAAAATTACCCTGGTGAGTTTAGTTAAATTAACATAATTTGTAATGGTTTCAAGTTCCTTTGAAAATTGGTGATTTATACATGAAAGATATTAACTTTTTAACTACCATTTGGTGAAGTATATGAATTCTGTATTACAGAAATATCAACAGTAATTTATGTAAAAATAAAATAAATATATAAGCAAAAACAAAGGTGACCAGACCTTACATAACTGGGAACAGCACTAGCACATGCCACCAAACTTTAAAAGTTCATGGTTTACCTTATTTAAATCAGTAGTAAACAAATGCAAACTCACAAAAACAAGTGTGCTCTCCCCCTCTCCCACTTTAAGCCTTAAGCACGGGTGCACCTAGACCTACTGCAGTGCCCTAGTACACCTTGTCATCGGGTCTTGTTAAACCACATTCGCTTTTAACGCTGAATTCCATTAACACTCTGGTTTATATCAATAAAATACATTGTCGCTCCTCTCTTATGAGTAAAGTGCATCACTGCATTTGCAACACACCCCCTGTCTGCAGATAGCAAAGCATGTATCGTACAACAAGCCTGTCT
Source organism: Trochalopteron elliotii (assembly GCA_024734555.1). NCBI lineage: Eukaryota > Metazoa > Chordata > Aves > Passeriformes > Leiothrichidae > Trochalopteron > Trochalopteron elliotii. Next base: position 900,913 of record JANPWX010000031.1, read on the forward strand.
TTTCTTTACTGTTATTTGGAGAGCTCTTCTAAAACTGGATGGCTTGCTCCAGGGACATACCCCTCAAACAAAATTTTCTTTTTTTCTCTTTAGGCATATTTCTTTTCAGCCTCTGCATGCCTCAGTTACCCTAATAGCACTTAACATGTCTGTTCCAGGTTGAGCTCATCTTTTTTATTACAGTAATCACAGGTGCCACAGCCTGCCACACATAATGTCTTGCTGATGATGTTGTACAACAACACTTCTGTTTTCCTACCTGCACTTTGCCTCAAGCATCTCAGAAGTATGTTGACCTTTTTCTCAGGTATATCACATTTATAACTCATAATCATCTCCTGGTAAATTGATACACCTATTTCTTTCTGCCCTCTCCTTTTCAACTAAAGATGCTGCAGCTTATAACAGAACTTTTTTTGCTATCCTATAACTTGATGCATTAAATCTATCAATTTTCATTATTCCAATACTTTTTCCCATTCATTTTTTGTGTAATGTTACAGCAGTCTTCTGTGGCTCAGGATCATAGGTCTTAATCATTTGTCATCCTTAGAAAAGACTCAAGCTAATAGCAAGAAGTTGCATGCTCTTACTTGAATGAGACAGAGACAGGAAGGAGTTGATTCACTCTGAATTCTCTTTGTTCTAATGAGTTAATTTTTAATTCATTTGGAATAATTTCTGAGGAGCAACCTCAAAAATGAAGCTAATACAAGAAAACATTCTTCATAAATACTCTTTGGTGTGAAGACACAGGCGGACTCCATGTGTTTAAAAATGAGAACATCAGCCATGTTGAGTAAGTTGACTTTATATCCTGAGTACCAAATAGTTTCCCAGTTAACACAGCATACCAAATTGATGTTTCCCAGAGGAAAATAAATAAGGAAAATAATCAATATATATGGATATATATTTTTGCTATAAATATGAACCAAGATCCTCTTGAAGAACTTGTTATTCATACATGCATTTTACTGCATCTGGTATACCCTGCAATGAAATACCATGAAACTCACATTAGGAAAATTCAGGGATTTTATGAGTAATATGCTAGGTGGATGACAAGCCTGAAATTATTCTATTCCACAGTGATCACAAAAGTAAACCAAAACTCAACTAGTGTTGACCTCAGAAAGTTAGAGACAATATAAATATGACAATGGTCTGAGGCTCTTATGGTTTCCAGGGTAAGAAAAACATAAGAAAGGCAATAACAAGCAGAAAAATAGAAAGGAGGTTCAGACTTCCATCTGTGATCAGCTTGACCCTTTTAGTGAGATTCCATGGATTTAGACTGAGGTTGAGAAACTTTTCAAGAACTAAACTTTCACATGGTTTGAGATTCTGTGCAAAATATTTAATCCAGACATTACTGAGAGATTTAACTGAAAAGTTGTTTTGCTGGGTACTCACCCAGTCTCCAAAGCTGAGAAGGAATTTTTATGTTTGATTTCTTTTCTTCCTCACATATACTTTTTTGTGTATTTATTGTATATAGCTTTATAGTTAGTTTTACAGGCATATGTTTCAAAACATAAAGCAGTGATGTATGCATGTTTATAGTCAGCAATTTCAACTTTATCTCTGTTTGATAATAATGGTCTCATTTGTAGTTGGTGGGTTTTTTGCTTAACAATTTGATGGAACCAGGGCACTAAACTGAAGGATGATAGTAGTCCAAATGAAGCCCAAAACGCATCAGGTCCCCCTATGTTGCCATGTGGGCTCTGTCTCTCAGCTTTTTCTGCCATCTGCATCTTTTCACTCTTGAGTCCTTGACCTCCCTTCCAAAGAAAGCATCTCAGCCAATCACCCCAAGCTTCTGGCCAACTGCAATTGCATGGACACAGTGCCACATCTCACTGGGATTGGTGCCATTTTTAGCATAGAGATTTCAATATCAAACATATTTGCTAATTCAACCCTGCTTCTCTTTTAAACACTTTGTATATGTATTTTTTAACAGAAAGAAATATAAGATACTCTAAAAATGTGTCCGTCTGTTTCTTACTATCTCGTCTGAAGTAAGTTTTAAAATATGCCTCCTTTTTGGTGGTGAAATAAAAATTTACTTTTTGGGCAGCAAAATGGATTATAAACATAACTGAGAGAGAAAAGTAATTATGGAGGGGATTCCAATTTGGCACGAGAAACGCAATATATCCAGGGGACTTGTGCCAGTGAGCAATGAAAGCATTGGTGACAATGAATCTTGTAATGTTGTCATTAAGCCTACTTGTTATTGTTTATCTTCTGGTAGATCATCATCATTTGTCATCCAATTCCTAGCAAAGCATCACATTGGACTCCCAAGCTGATTTCTCACTGTATGATTACTCAGTGCTGGGATTGCTGAGTGCCTGCCTGCTCATGGCTGGACATGGGCTGAAAGGTTGGCTGCTGTGTGAGACTTTAGATAACTGCCAATGTATGTAATTACTACCAGTTTAGCCCTCATAGAGATTTTTGAGATTTCTTTAGATTTTACATTTGCTTGTCCTCAGGAGTCTCCTTATAGGCACTATTTTTTCCCTATTTATAGTGAAGCTTTGGCTTAAGTCAAAAGACAGAAGCGTGCATGCTGGGGAACCATTCAGAGGAGGTTGCCTCTGGGTGATATTCTGTTCGTCCAGTGAGATAATGTTGCTCCTTTGCTTCTGTATGCATGTTCAAATTTGCCTTACCTTTTCAGGTGAAAAAAATCCATCCTATCTAGGAAGATTCACTGTTATATATGAGCAGCGGGCTTCTTAACAATTTTTAGAAAAGGGCAGAGATTGACCCTTAAAAATACATTCACTGAAAACCCAAAACCTCCACCAGCTTTCAGCCTTCACAAATGTAAGTTGTGTTTGTGAATCTCTTTAGAACTGAGGGAGAAAAGGTTCTTTTCCTCACATAGTCCCTGGTAGTAAAATGTTCTATGGCTGTGAGGTTGGTCCCAGAATTAGAGTCACTCTAGAAATGGAATGGCGATGCATACACACAAACACACACACACACAAACACACACACACACACACACACACACACACACACACACGCTCTTACACTCTTGCATGTAAATATATCAGTAATAAAACTGATATCTGTGGGGTTGCAGGATTTTGCTTTAAAAGTTTTAATAAGTTTAGTATAGTTTTAGTTACCCCATATGGGCCCCTTGTCTTGGAGTTTTCTCTTCTCATAAGCTGATAAGGGTTTCTATGCCTCTCTGGTCTTTGCCCAGAGACTGTTTCCTCTTGGTCCTTTCCCCATGATGATCCCTGCCCATCCTCTCCAATGTATCCTTCTTCCCTCTGTCCATCACTGAGTCCTTATCTCCAAGGTCCAGAACCTTCGAGGAGATTTGGCCTGCAGTTGGCAGATTCCCCCAAGACCCCCTCCCCAAATTACCTTTGATTTGTTAGTAGTTAGGTAATTCAGTTGGCGTTTGTTGCTTTGCTTGGTTTCATTGGTTCATAGTTTGTACCCACCCCTTGAGCCTGTCCTGGACAAAACCCCCCTGCAGCCCAGGTCCGGGGTCTCTCCTGAGGCACCGGGCCTGAGGTAAGGGGTTCCCCTGTGACTCCAATAAACCTCTGTTCCCCAAACCTCCGAGAGTCCCCTCTTTCATTTACACCACGGCTGTGACAGCGAGTCGGGGTGCTGCAGAGCCAAGAGCTCACAAATTAATTCTGTTGTGGCGTGTCGGAGCTGCTGGGTGGTCCAGCCGACCAGCAGGCTGACCAAAGAGACACGCACCCCAACAGATATCACCTCTGCTTCAAAATTCTCCTTTGCATTTGGTTTGGAGAAAACACGGAGGATTTTATGCTACTCCCCAGATGCTCAATTGTTGTTTTCAAGTAAAAAGATGGCTGGAGCATTTAATCCATGCTTAAAGAAGTTCCACCAAAATCCCAGAAAATAAAAATTATTAGAAGAACCACTCTACATAATAATAATATTGAATCATCTCTTCACAGGGGTTGCAAAGAACAAATCAATGAATGTTCCCCCAATAAATCAGTGTCAGGCAGAGGAAAATTGCAGCAAGTAGAAATGAATACACATAGGTAAAACCCATGTTGCAGAGATACTCCATTGACAAGAGTAGGATGATTCTAAAAAAATGGGACAACTTTTGGAGCAAGACATCAAGTGAAATGATAAAGAGAGATGGAAATTTTCATGGGAAGCTGATATTTGAGGTAAATCTTATAGGATTTTTTCAGGAATCATGGTTGAATTTGGCAAATTTCTCACAATAATGAAGATTTCATTATGTTCTCAGGATTTTTTTTAAAGAAAACAAGAATTACTTCTTGACTTCTTAGTTTCTGAGGTTTTGAAATATACTAGAATTTAATTTTCCCAGCATTTTAATACTAACAAACATCTGTTCTTTTGTTCTTTTGTTTGTTTTCTTACAGCAGATACGCTGATTTAAATTTATTTCATCAGGAACTCAAAATTGCAAAAACTGTCAGGAGAAGAAATTTATAAAAAATTATTTGCATCTTCTGATTAATTTATCTTCTGCATTTGTAGTTAAAATTAGTAATCTCATCTCACCTAATTGCAAGGGTATTAATTAGTTATCTTAGTTAGATGCATTTATTAGATATAAATTATGAGCTACAGCATTACTTTCAAAATTATCTTTGACAGAGTATTGTAGCCTGAAGTCTCAGCTTTGCATGACAAGACATTTGTTGAGCCAATATTCCATTATCCACACACAAATAATTTTTATGAATGCTGATCTTTACGAGGACATCCTGTTCCTCTAATGATAAATTTTACACATTTTGTTATCAATTGTGATTTAATTTTATAACCATCACATTACGACTGATTTGTTTTAGTACCTAAAGGATTGGCATTCTCTGACTTCTTGCCATGTTTACTAACTTCAGAACAAATATGTTGTGTAAGGAAATTCTGCAGTTTATATTAATTTTGTTTAATTCATCATTAAAAAATATAATGTTTCATTTGGAAAAAAAAAATTTCACTGAAGTTCAAGTACTTTATCATTTCATAGATTCATAGAACCTTTTAGGATGTAATTAGGATTGTTAAAGTGAAATTTGTCACTTTAGATTGTAATCACAAGGGTTGTTTCACTTAAATCTGAATTAAGCCCTAAAACCAAATTTTAATTTAACATACTGCTAAGTAGAGTACAAACAAGCCATAAGTATGGGGCTGCTTTTACAGAGAAATTCCTTGGAGAACTCTTTTGGACAGAATTACATCCAAGGAAGTGGTTTGACAAGGTACATTATATAATGAATTATAGGCCCATAAGATGTTAAGAATGTACCATAGTGGTTTTTTTTTCATAAAGACACACAATCCTCTTAAGTTATGTCTGTTTGCAACTCCATTATCATTTCTCCAAGGAGTTCGTGGTTTCTTCCCATCATTACTAGCAAGGAAGAGGCCCCAGGTGTCTTCTGCCTAATGGCAGAGACATACAGAGAAAGCAGATCCACAAAATTTCTTTCTCTTTTTAATGTAAAATAAGAAATGTATATACAAGGCTTGTCTCTGTGTGTAGATAGATGTGCTTAGGTGGAAGCCAGGAAAAAGAATAAAGAAAACAATTTCTTCTTGGACATTTAATTAATTAACAAAGCCTGCTAAGTTCCTATAATCAATATATATGTGTTTAGGAAGAACTTTTAAAATACAAAAGCTTTATTTCTTGTCTTATTCCTTAGGTTATAAACTTTACTCATTGTACATATTATTATTCCCATAGCAGTAATTGTAACCTGGTTCAGTAAGAATCATTTAATATTAGGGAGAAAGAAGGAGTCACTCTTCCTGTCATATATTCAGTAGGAAAGGACTGGATTTCTCAGAAGAAAATAAAAAAGTTCAGTCTAAGTTTTAATTAGAGGGACCTATGAGGTCCAAATGGTTCAAATAAGCTGCACCAAATCCAGTTAAACTTCTAAACCAGTACTACTTCTGAAGATTAAATCATCAGTAAATTCCCATCCTTTTATGTTGGCTGAAGAAAAATAACATATGGATCAATGTATCATAGTGTCTGTCAGTATATTTTAAGAAGAAAGGGAAGACTTATAAAATAGAAGGAAAAATGTCTTTGCCAAGCTCCTGGAGTTCCCCTCCTTCTTTTCCCCTCCTGCAATGCTTAAGAGAACAAAAGGATTCCGTAAATCAAGGTTATTATCTTTTGAACAGCCTACCGAGTCTAGATATCCTTGATGTATTATACATTTGTGGTGTATTACATCATAGCATATATTTAAATGCAGCATTTTATTGTACTAGAAAAAGAATATATGGCCATTATAACAAATAAAATGCATTTAGTTCTGCTGTGCATTGAGCTTGGGAACAAAATAACACTTTGCAGTGCTTTTCCCTCCTTTCTTACACATTTTCTTGCCTCTACCAGTAGTTTAGCTGGCACTTATTATCTCAAGCATTCTGTATGGCATCTCTTGAACTACTTTAATCAACAGTTTAATCGGCAGATTTGAATCCTAACATAAATAGTGGGGTGTGTGTGTATTATTGGCTTTCCTGTTCTACTTAGGCTGTCATTTTTTTCTCTTTGGATCCCATCAGACATATAAGCCATAAATAGGCTGCATATAGATGTAGATTTACAAGTCCTAAACTGTAGGCTGTAGAGTGCACAAACATGTTGAAATTAATTTATGATCTGTTTTAAGAAAGATAGGATATTTATTCAAGCAGCTGTAATTAAGTTTCTCATTTATAATTGAAACACATCACTAGCAAGACTGTTTAAAATTTCAATGGGCAGCAAAAGAATTTTACGAATTATACTCCCTGATAAGTACTAGACTTTATAGATTTATCTCACTGTATTACAGAGGTTTTTCATTTATAAGTAGTTCCATCTTCTTACATAGCAAGCAGTTGTTGTCATTCCTGCATATCTAAGATATCCCAAATTGTTTCCAATTTTACAGGTAAGTTTTTTACCTAGAGTTTTTCACCATGCTGGTGTGACTTGCATTCCAATGGACTAAGGAATAAGTGCCACAGCGTTGTGGTTTAGGAATGGTATTCACCAATTCAGAGTACCTATGAAAATCAAAGGCAAACAAGCACCTCATATCTTTGCCTTTTATTACCAGGATAGATGTAGCGCTGGTGAACTGGTTTCTGGTCCACTGTTGTGGCAGTAATGACAAATGTGAAGTTTCCATGTGTACTACTTGGGGATACACCACTCCCCAACCAGTTTGCTTATGGAAATTTCAGGTATTCATAAAAAGGAGGGTTTGGGCAGTTTTACCTGTTTTATTCCATGGTCTACAAGGCACTTCCTTCTCTCAGGAAACATCCAGAGTAATTTTGTGTCAGAGGAATGGTAAGAATCAGTATTGTCAGGAAATCTTGCAAAGTCTTTTATGCATTGGGATAACAGCTGTTCGACTGCACGCCATAATTCCTATTTCTGCTAATTCTTTTTTCTTAGGGTCAAATGCATTTAAAAGCTAATTCTACTGTTCCATCACTGCTGCTTGTGATGTTCCAGAATGGTATGACTTGCATGGTAGTGACAACCACAAAGCCCTCTGTGACTACAGATTTGTTATAACACATTGCATTTCTATTTATCCCAAAGGATACCAAAGTGTATCATAGATCAGGCACACAGCGATCTCTTCATCTACCGGTGAATCAACACCACTGGGGTGGAATACAGCAGATGTTTAACAACATAAAGCAGTGTTGCACAACAGTTTTAAGACTGAAAGTGAAAAATGACTTACCAAAATGATACTACAGAAGGAATTTAGGGAGACAGAATGTAATTAAGCTAACTGCAGTTTATACAAGAAACTGATGGTAGCATATTTTTCTTGCAAAACAATGGTGTGAGACCTTTAGCAAGCTAGAAAGATAAGTTTTCAGTTTTATATCTTACCTGCAAAGCCAAACTTTTGGTGATGCAATGGCCTTTAATACCATACTAGATATAGGAAACTGTCAATATTTGTAAGATGCAATTAATGCAATTAATGAAAAGAATAAAATGAAATCTCTAAAAAGATGATAATAAAAGAGGCCTTGATCAATAGAAGAGCCAGACACTAAACAGTGGTATCAGCTCAAGTCTGGAAAAATTATTTTAATCTCGATGAAGTTATTGTGGATTTAAAATTATTAATCATGTGAACTATCCTAGAACAGAGAATGAAATATGACCTCTAACTTGCAGGCATATTCTCAACAGTGGAGCAGAATCATTTCAGATTCAAATAACCTAACTCTCTGGTCAACATGATAATTTTAGGTAATAGAATTGGAGGATGGGGGGGCTATAATTAAAGGAAGTAATAACTTCAATAGATGATGCAAATGAGGAGGTCCTGTCAAATAGTCTAGTATAACTGCAGCTGCTATAACTGGGAAATATGTAAAGGCAGCCCAGGAGATCTTGTAAGGAGTCAGCCAGGAAGCCAATCGTATACCCAGATGCTACACTGGAAACACAAATTTGAGAGCTTTCCATCTGGGATCTTGCATCTGCCAAATTTGTCACATAAGTGGTCACAGCAGTTAGGTTCTGTGCTCCAGATGAGAGGAAAAGGCACCAAAGGGAGCTATTTACCACCCTGCAATCAACAAGAAAATGCTGTGCCAACCGAAAGTGTAATCATATCTACAGCAATGTGCTAATGAGCTCTGAAAATGTTTAGCAGGATAAGAGAAGCCTCTAGAATATAGAGAAATCTGACACACTTCACATAGACATCAAATTACATGGTAACATTTATGATTAAAAATCTTCATTAGCCATAAGTTGTCTGTAAAAACAGTTAAATCAAGCCAACAGTAGAACTATGCTGAATTTCTTAGCTTGATTACATATGTGTTGTTCATTCTTCACAGGTAGCTCAACCATTAGTAAAAGCATTCACTCTTCCAACTCTTGTCTGAGAGAGGTGAAATATAAGTTGATTTTTATAGTTAAATATTAGAAGGTGGATTGGTCACTAAAAAAAAACCCCAAACCAAGAAATCAAACCCCATCTCCTTCATTAAACAGCAAAACCCACAAACAATCAAAAAAACCAAACAACCCCCTGAAACCTACATAACAAAGCACAATAAAAAAGAGGCATTTCAACCACTTGATTATTTTAGGTTAAAAATTATGAGGGCTTCACTCAAAAATTTTCTCCTAAGAGAAAAATTGCAATGCAACAAGTAAAACTGTCTTGTGTTCTGAGGTGACACTGAGCTGTATATGTGAGTGGTAAGAGGGAGCCTTCTCTTTCTCCATTTTTTCCCTAGATTACAAACTGAGGTAAGGCCTGTCTTGCAATGCTTCTGTGCAGCACCTAGTACAGTAAATGTGACTACATAGCATAGAATCTGTCAACAGATGAACAAAAAAATACACAAACAAAATCCCCAGTGCAGGAACAGGGAGTGCTATGGATATCACAAACTAAAAGAATAGAGTATAAATGCTAGTAGTCAGGAAATCCACTCTGACCAAAAGTGATAGACAATCTAGTGTATTTCTAAACACCATAATTAGAAAATACAAATCATATGTAAGTGTCATAGGGAGTATCCATTTGACAAAGGTGATCGGTAAAATGACTTTCATGGGCAAGTGAATTGGTTGAACCTGTTTTCCAATTTAACAATGAGCCAAAAACAAACTGAAAAGCTTTCTCTTTGGAGATATCTTAATTATTTGTTGGTTCTCGTTAAGAAAGAGACAGATTGCCTGAAGATATGGAGATTCTCCTGAACTGACCCTAGGAAACCATGAGGCACACTCTGATACAGCTCATGCATGTTAATAAGGAAGCCATATGAATTCCATTTGTTATTCTTGATAATGTATAGCCTTGGGAAGGTAGCAAATTGAGGAAGCTACAGAGTGACAAATCATCCCACTCCTTCTGGCTGTTTGCTCCAATAGTTCATTAATTTATACAGCAAATGTGGGAAATATCAATATATCATCAATATTAATGTAGTACCACTATGTGTGTAAAATATTTATCTGGGACAGCTGGTGACGGTGTGCTCTGTGTCACTGTCCTTTCTGTCAGTCATCTGAGGCTGAGATAATTTTTCCTCAAATAACAATATACTTGCCTTCTCTTTCCCCAACATCATGGTCTGCCTATGCACTGCTTACAGATCTTGCACGGGTACAGCACACCTTTACAGAATAAAACCCCTTCAAAAGTGAGGAGGTTAATCGTGCAGTGCAACTGGCATAATTGTGTAAGTGATTTTTGAATGTGGAGAACAACGAAGTCTCTTGTGGTTCCCTGGATTGAGGGACTGAAACCTGAAGTCTAGGAGCTTAACAGACAGATGTCATTAAAGGGCGATACTATCCAACCCATTTCTTTGGACAGTTTATCAAACACTTGCTTATTTTCCATGGTGACTATTAAATAAATGAGGCCCAATTACAATATGTTTTAATGCTAGCTATTGCTTAAAATTTCAGCTAATGAAGGAGGGCAATAATACAAGGCAGGCTTCTTATTAACACACAGCAAATTTCCTGTGGAACTACCACGCTTATTTCCTACAAGGACTTTGGAAGAATATCAAGAAATAACTAAAGAGGATGGTAAAAAATAAAACAAATAAAATCCAAGCATTTGATTATGTAATAGCTGATTAATGAACAATCTCTAACTGAGATGACTGTACGTCTTCTTCTTGAGTGCTCTTGAATATCCGTTTCTTTTAGACAGGACTTGTTTTACTGCATTCCATGAGTAAACTAAACAGTCTCTGATAAAGTTCAGAGTGGCTCAATTGTTTTAGGAAGATAGCACAATTCCACTGTCCTTTGCTGAAAACAAACAGGAATATTTCTCCATCTCTGACACCTCAGAAAGTAATACTGCTTTGAACTCTTTCTCTTCCTCCTTCATCACCTTTCAAAACATAATGATCTGTTCATTAAAATGATGCACAGAAAGAAGAGTTTTATTGTTTGTTGTGTTATGCAAAGCTGTGACTCATGCAATATTCATTTGCCAGTTGCTAACACACCTTTTTCAAGCACCAACAGATTGCAATAGGTCCATTACCTCAGAGAAATCCTTCATAGGAGCCATGAACCACCACTCAGCAGAAGATGAGTAAACTCTCAGTCAGAAATGTTTTAAATGTGATTGCAAACAGATGCACGATATTAGATACAATGATTTTTAAAAAACTCACAGGCAGTAACAGATAACAAATAGATCCGCAATCTATAGCATAAATTAAAATAGCATGTAAATGGAAGATGTCATAAATATCACAAACTTGAAGAAAAATTAATCTTGTAATAGTGCAGCAGGGAGGACAGGCTTAAAGAGAACAATCTTGGTCTTGTAAAATGAAAACATTCAGAAGAAAACACCCAAAGAGCTAGAGAAGATTCTGAACATTATAGAAAAGCTGTAATAAAACAGAAATGGCACTGCTCCTGAGAGTCTGCATCTCCCTGCATCAGAGGTCCAGAGAGGACCACTGTTTTTGATGTTACAGAAGAAATAAAGAAAAACTTGAGGAAATACACTCAGTGGTATTGTGCATTAATGTGTTTGTTGGTTATTTTTTATCATATTTTTTCCTCTAAGTAGGAGCTTATTTAACTTTTGACCTGCATATAAGGTGGGAAGGCTGTATTTTTCCCACTTAAAATCAGTGATTATTCTGGAATGACACTGAGATAACATTCTGTACTTGATGCGTTAAGGGTTTTTCCTGACGAGAAGAAACACACAGTAAACTTTTGTGTGAATTTTATTTTGCCTTTTGGGAGATGTTTTCTTAGATGGCATTTGACTTTAACTTATTATGTTGAGACATTTTAATTGAAGTTACAACTTTGTTGAGATTGATAGCCCAGGTTCTCTATATATCTTTTCTTTTAGGAAAAAAAAAGCCCAAAAAAACCAACAAAAAACCCCACAAAGCCTTGACCAGCGGCTTTGGACTATTTTGCAAATGAAATGAAACAACAAACTCAGAGGCCAAGGAAGCAAAAAAAAATATATTCAACACACAAATACTTAAATTAATATCAAAAATAGAACATAATTGCTGATGAAATAGGTAACTTGTTTACCTACAGAGAAAGGAACATGGAGTGGCATAGAGGGGGCTGGGTTGAGAGGGCAATGAAGAACTTAATCTAGTACAGCTGTCAAAACCTGCAATGTAGCAATAATATTTAGGCAGAGCTGTTAAATGAAAATGGACTCAAATCTTAATAGAAACCTTAAAAAAAGAAAAAAGAGTATTGCTATATTCATGGTTCACTTCAAGGACTGCTTTCACTTGAACATTGTGTGAGTAATATATCTTAAAATTTTATCTGGTCATCATTTTACAGCCACATACAATGGTACACAATGTTAAGGCCAGGTCTTGAAAACCGATCCTGTATTCCTAATGGGACAAAGTTCAATGTCTGTGTGACCTACTGACCTACACAGCTTTATTCGTGAACTGTAAGATCCTTAAAAGCATTTTCTGAATATGAAAAGATTCAAAGCTTCAAATATGGATACAACCAGGTCCTGGCAATCTGAAGATGGAGGAATATAGGAAGTACTAAACCATCAGACTGTTATGGGAAATTTTCACATGCCAATGAAGACTGCACTTTGAGATTGCTCAGTTCATAGACTGTAGGCTTTAAATGGTGATGCACGTGTCTGAGGAGATAGACACGTCTCAGAGACTGATTAAACCATATGGGTTTTATGTATATGGACTCTAGAGCTGGTGTCAATAGTCAGTGTTTCTGAGATTAGCTGCAGAGAAAGGAATAAGGAACCTATTTTGAAGTCCTCTATTTATTTTGTTGTGTAACTTGTACAAGAAAGTGCTGTCATTCAACCAATTCAGGAAACAAATCAAGCAAACCTTTGTATAAAAACTTGTTTTCAAATTATTTTAAACACAGCTGCATTCCCTGTTTTAGTTAATTTTGATTATTTCTTTAAGTTTTTCTTTTTTTAGCCAGCACAAGTTCAAAGGTAAAAGGTTCAGTCCTACACCCTAAAAGCAATTCCATGTGTATGTGTCAGCACAGGCAGCCAGACAGAGCAACCACAAATCCATGCCTGAAACACAAAGAATAAATTTATTTCCATTATCTCGCTAATTTCGTGTCACATTGACTCTTTCTGGATTTTATTTAAGGAAACCATGCTCATCAGTTTTGGAGTAGGAACAACAGAAATCATTCTTGCAAGAAAATTTTTAAGCTAATAGGAAAACTAATAAGAAGACAAGAGATTTTATTCTGTATTCTGGCTGTAAAGAACTCCCAGTATTCAACACAGAGTTCTTTTGACAATGGATGGAACAGGTACAATTTAAAGAGGTAGAACACAGCATGCTGACACAGTAGTGCAAAAGGTCGAGAGCATTCAGCTCAGCAGGCAGACTCCACAGGAACTTAGAAAAAGATTCCTGAGTAACTCATCATAATGAGAAAAATTTCATAGTCAAACTTTATTGCAAATCTTAATAATTTTCCCTTAAAAATACTAACATTATAGGATTTCTTCTACAGGAAATCTAGAAGGCAATAAAAATATTTTGAAGTAAATTCAGAACCCTTGATCATTTCTATGAAGAAATATATGCTTCAATTCTTCCAAAGCTAGCGAGAGTTGCCTCTATTGAGTCATGATGAGCTGGAGACCAAATACAGAGTAAAAATTTACCTGGCAATTGCAGGTGAAGAGGAAAGGTAGAATTCGTTCCATTCCTTAACTTGAAATTGTTTATTTTTGCTGTGTGCTATATGAAGTACTCAAAGTTACTGGTTAACTTGGTATTAATTGCCAGCAGCAGCACTACTGTTACACATAAGATCATTTCTGCCTAAAAGTCAGTGACAGGGTTATTTGAGGTTGTAAACAAAAGTCAGACCTGCTGTATTTCCCAAACCAGCTTATTACAGAATCACAGAACATTCTGAATTAGAAGGGACCCAGAAGGGTCATCGAGTACAAGTTTTAGCCATGCACAGGACATTCCCAAGAGTCACAGAATGTGCCTGAGAACACTGCCAGAACAATCCCCAAGATTCACACTGTGTGCCTGAGAGCACTGTTACTTAGGAGAAATATGAAGTATCAAATACGATTAGAGGTACACATTAAAAAGCATGGGTTGTAAAGTGGTTTACCCATAATGATAGATTACAAAAGCCTTTTTCAGCAAGTATTCTGATATATAAACCCATTTGTGAAATATACTACAAGATAACACAAATAAAAAAATAGCAAAAAAAATATAGTTAATTTTGGAAGAAATATTTACATGTTGTTATCATAATTTTATTAAAATTTTTTATGGGTTTTTTTTCAGTATTCATAAGAAAACTATTGTTATCTGTTCACAGTGCCTATAACTTCCTAAATTAATTGTATGGAATGCACCTAGTTTTTTCCTCAGTTTCTTTAATAGGAAAATGGAAGACAAAAAAACAGATAGGCTTTATAATATGTCTAGATTTCTGAGTCCTAGACCAATTAATTGATAAGGAAGTTAATTTCCAAATCAAGGACCCTCACAGATAATCTGACAGCCACTTTGTTGTTTACATTGAGAGTGTCAAGGTCAAGTGCTTGCTGCTGCCTACAAGTGTCCAAGCCTTAAAACATTAAGGGATTTATAGGCTGAATCAAACACCATTAATTTAATCAGGAAACATTTAAAAAACCAATATAGATCATGTAACTTGTACTCTGAATATATAACCCACCTTTAAAATGATGTTTTTGAAGATAAATTAGCCAGTGATGTAAAGCACTGCAACTGCAATAATAGCGGCACAAAAAATCCATTAAAATAACTATTCATTTTGTATTCAGAATAAGTTTTCAACAGAATGAAGGGCAGCCTCAGGTTTAATTTACATTGAACAACTACCCATTATTTTATTTTCTTTCAGCGTTCCTTTAGCAAACACTGACCACCAATTTCTTCGAAGAAATGTAGATAGTAACAAAGCTCTTGTGCTGAACAGCAAATACAGGAGATATTGATTCCACCTTTTCCTTACTGACTTTGTTTTTCTGCTTTAATTTTTTGTATACAATCATAATTTACATATGGTTTTTATTTTGTGTTTTATTTTTCTAAGTCTACCAAACACCATAAAGTCTAGTAATGGCCTGAGAGTAAAATGAGGCAATGATGGCTCTGTCTGGAGATTAGAACCCAAAATGGGGAAGAACCCAGCAACAGAAAATGAAAGGAGCTAGTGATATAAATCTGACATGGCAAAGAAAGGCGGCAGTGAAAGTGGTGCCAAAACCCCTCATGATCTCAGAGAAATGGTTCTGGTAGATTTTGCTATTCTGAGGAATTGTGGAGACACAAATTCTTTTATGCAGCTTTGGGTATGGCCTGTAAGAAGTATGTAATGGTAATTTGTTCCATGTGGGTGAGATGTGTACATGTTTGTGCTTGAAAAGTTGTTATGTTTTTGTTTAAAAAATGGGTTTGTGTCTTATCATTTCTAATTTTAGTTCTTGGTTCCTTGACATTAATTGTTTGGAATAGTATTTGAACTTAGGTAGGCCTCATGTATTTCCCTGGCCTAGCTGTACACAGTAACTGATGAATTATCACAACCACCATTGTGAAATTGGTGTGTGGTATGCTGTCTGAAGATGTAAAAGGTGTCAACATCTGCACACTGATTTTTGTGTTCCAGTGCCATGGTTATCCTGTGAGAAATTGGTAGAGAGTGCAGGCTGTTCCTACTTCTCCCGTGTACATTTCTATTTTCCTCTTCATCTCCAAATGCAGACTTATGTACAAGAAAGGTCAAAATACAACAGCTTAGAAGGAAATGAAATGGGTTGTGCCCATGCAATCACAATGATTCAGTCTTTGGAAGAATTTCTTGCAAAGGAATTCGAGGGGAGACAGCCAATAAATAACGCTGGAGATAGGCAGGGTCAAGTGCATTGTCAAGGGAAAGGTCATTACTTCATTGCAAGCACTGAATTAAGAGATGGACAAGCCAGTTCTGTCTCATATCAAGCAGCAAAGCACAAAAATTACACAAAGGGTAGCAGTAGTCATCAGATTAGTCAGTGTTAAATTTTACCACTCAGACAGTGATTTTAACCACATCTGGTACGAATTCTTGCAATTGTCCTCACAACTTTAAAACTTGATGTTCATCTTTTCTGGACAATCTATGCCTGCTAATTATGTTAAGTGACTTGTTGACTCCAGGATGTGCCACCACCCATTCCTTCCTAACTGCAGCAGCCAGGCCTGTGGCACGCTGAGGTCTAGGAGGCCTCTCTGTCCAGCCTGAGGGATGCAGCTGCTGTTCAAGTTTGCAGGTTCAGCCAGCAGCAAAGGTGAATGTGTGCTGCAGAATGACACATGCAATTACACGCAGCCACACAACATTTAACATGCCTGGCCACACAGGCCCCACAGACAGAGCGGGGCCTTTATCAGCACCAATGTAAATATCAGCAACACTAATGCAAGCAAGTGCTTGTGTCCAGCAGGTCAGTGTAAGGAAAGCACTAAAGAAAACACACCTTATCTTGCTCTGTACACTAACAAGCACACTCTTGTTCACCTAAAAATCTCATGAATGTTAGCACTGGCTCTAAGTCCTTAACACTTAAGTTAAAGAATATTCAAGGAACGCCTTACTGTTACTAAGATCCCATTTGAGGCCAAAAAAGTCTGCATATTTTTAAATAACACTATTTAAAATTAGTTCTCCTTTCTTTATTTACCTTTGCAGAATATATTAATTGTATTGCTTTTGAAATTCCACTGTTTCAGTTGACAAAGTTGTCTGTATTCACTACCTAACAAAAACACCAGGGTGTTCCTTTTATGCTTATGTGAAAAACAGCTGCTGATGGAGGAAAAATTTTCAAGAGGCTTCTATCTGCAGTAGAATTGAATCAATAAATATTTTTAAAAACAAATAATAAATAAACAATTCTTTTCCTCTAGGGAATTTCTCCCTGTCTAGGTTTAATCTCCCTTGAAAGATTATTTCTTTTGATACTCAGTTCCCGCATAGCACCTACATCCAATCCATTATGAGATCTTATCTTTTTTATCTCCATAGCTCCAAAATTCTGTCTGTTTTTTAATACTCCTTCTTATTTTGCATCTTCATTCAGTTGATTTCATCAAAGGTTGATTAAACAAATTTTTTGTTGTTTTCTGGTGTACTTTGGCCTGTGTTATCTTAATCTGTTTATCCACATTCAACAGTACTTACATGTTTGATGCTGAACTGAGTAATACAATGAAGCAAGAGGGAGGTCTGATTATGTTATGTTGTGTCAGTGTCTGAAGCACATTATTTACAATGAAATTTCATCTTCCATTTTTATAAGACTAAACTGTCTATCCATATTTTTCCCTTGCAATTCCATCGTAAGGAGTATCTGTCCAACACTTGCAATCTGAAATGACTTCATCTGAAGTGGTATCAGACATTTCAGCCAAAGAAATCCCGTTGTGGGCATACAAGCTACGTCTACACATTTTAATGTTTGCTGCTTGGGGAATGAGGTTCCTGACAGCAAATGCAGTTATTGATACCTGAAAATGCATTGTGTACAAACTGACTTTCTTGGAAACCCTTTCCACAGATCCAGTTTCCAGCTCCAGGACATAATTTCTTTTAAAATTTGTTTGTTTTTTCCTAGAACCTCATATTATCCAGCTCTTTTGAGCACAAAGATGTTCAACGGTCTTTATTCCGCCAGTTCTTCAGAGCCTGGAACCATATCTATATGCTACAGGTTTTTTTCTGAGTGCCTGAAGGCAGTACAGGATTGTCAACAGAAATACAGACTTGCACAAACCTGTGGAAATACACAGGGTCTTGTACAAGACCAGTGACACTTATCTGAATATTCTGCACAGTGTTTTTACAAAATGGCAAGCTTTATAAGCAAAAGATACACAAGGAACTGATTCTAATAACGAGAAAACTAAAAATATGTAGTCTTGCACATATAAAACAGGAAGAAGATATTGAATACATATATTTCCAAAATTCTAGCAACTGCATGATTCAGTGAATTATATTAATATTTTGTGTTTTGGTCCTCATATGATGAAGAATATTATCTTTTATGAAAATGTCACCAACATTTTATACTTAATGTCACTTATTTCTTTGAAGGTCATTATCTGGGATCAGGGTTTTAAAACTCTTCTGAGGTATGTGTCCAACATACAACCCAGAACAGGAATTGAACATACGCTCAGTGATTTTAATTGTACTCTTTCTGACTGTAGGATAACAATATTCATTGCAGTTAAAAAAAGTTTACTGAAAGGTAAAATAATGTAAGAGACAAAATTCTGCAGAAGTCAGTTACCAGATATTTTAAAAAAAATTATTAATAGTAGGCAGCAATATATAATTTAAAAACACTCCAAAACATTTTTTCCTTGGAAAAGGTTTTGTAAGATGGACAAATGGACACATAAAATAATGATCATTGCAAACAATTGATTCCTCATTTGCAAATTATTTTAATTGTATTTTCTGCATACTACCACAGTCTGAAGAACCCTGCATAAAAATTAACTAATCATAATCGAAAATGTCTCTTTACCAGTAAATGCAGCTTATGATTATTGTCTGCATTAACTGGTCACACAATGAGCAACAAAAAAAGACCCTTGGAAACTCATGTTGCATTAATTCAGTTAAGATAACTTTTAAAGAGTTCTTTTCAGTGTGAAGGAGAGCTGGGGAAAGGGAGCTGTCTGCCACAGACTGCAGGGGATGATAAGAGGAGAAGGTGGATTCTTTTTACAGGAATGGCATAAAAGTAATATCAGTAAGTACTAATAAGATTGTAAGGAAATTTCCAGCCTTGGAAATTTTGAAGATTATGCTGTGTAAAAAACCATCCTGAGTAATGCAAATAAATTTAGTACATTCTGGGGTAGAGAGGGCTATGTGACCTGCAGATCATCTTCATAACCCCAGAGAAGAAATAAAAATTATGTCAATGGAAGGTCTAACTAATCCTACCTCTTCCTTCATTTATATAAACTGCTCCATATAAACCCTCTTGTGATAAGACCTTTTCCTTCCATTCATCAGAATTAGACTAATAAAACAGCAAATGTCAAAGCTGGAGTGTGCAGTCAACTAAAAGAGTTGGCATTCAGGAAATATATTGCCATTTAACAGCTCTACATTACTACTTATAAGCAAGTACAACTGTTTTCATGAAAGATATGTGTACATTAAATCAGGAACTGCCCTTGTCTAATCAAGGCTGTATTTCAACAGAACGATTTTTAAGCAATAAAAAGGGTTATGTTGCTTCTCCATTCAAAGATAATTGATGTAAGGAGCTAAGAAGAAAAAAAAGAAAAATAAGCTAAATTTATCTAAAAGTAATATTCACAGTTTTATGTTATATGATTAAGTTTTAGACTTATATAACACATCATTTGTTCATAGAATTATAGAATTTATCCCTGGTTGGAAAGGACCCACAAAAATCTTCAAGTCCAACTCCTATTCCTGCACAGCACACCTGAAGAATCACAGCATGTGTTGACAATATTGTTCAAACCCTTCCTGAACTCTGTCAGGCTTGTTGCTGAGCACTTCCCTGGGGAGCCCCTTCGAGTGCCCAACCACACTCTAAGTGAAGACTCTTTTCCTAATATCCATCCTAAATTGCCCCTAACACAGCCTCTTGTTGCTCCTTTTGCTCCTGTCACTGGTCACCAGAGAGAAGAGATCAGTGTCCCTTGTGAGGAAGCCGTAGACCACAATGAGGTCTCGCCTCAGTCTCCTCTCCAAGCTGAACAAACCAAGTAACCTTAGCTGCTTATTTTGTGGCTTCCTCTCTAAACTTTTCACCATCTTTGTAGTTCTATTTTGGACATTCTCTAATGTCTTCGTATTTTTATTACACTGTGACACCCAAAGGCTGCCCCAGCCTAGAGCAGAGGGGACAGTCCCCTCCCTTGCCCGGCTGGTGATGCTGTGCCTGGTGCCCCCAGGACAGGGATGGCCCTCCTGGCTGCCAGGGCACTGCTGACTCAGATCCAGCTTCCCACAGACCAGGACCCCCAGGGCCCTTTTTGCAGCACTGCTCTACAGCCTCTCATTTCCTAATCTGTACACACAACCTGGGTTGCCCTGTCCCAGGTATAGAATCTGGCACTTTGTCAAACTTCTTATGTTTAATATACTTTGAGGTCCTCCATTTGAGTTACTTAAAAAGATGTTGAAGAGCTCATATGTGTGTATAGATATTTAATTGTAGACACTTCATATAGGCTTTCACCTAATATTACTATTAGGGGAAAAGAAAAGAAAAATATGTCTTTTATCCTTTGTGGCAGACTATCTCGATTCATGCTCATGAATTTTAGATTTCCAAGATGTATCTTAGATTCAGCAGATAGTCCACACTTTGAACTAGAATTTCAATACTCAGAAGTGTTGCATAATTTTCAGTTTCACTGGAAGTACTGCACATGTTTTATGAATGTTTGCGGGGGTTGTTGTATGGCCTGTCTCAAAGGAAAAACGGAAACTTATTTGCTAAAATGTCAGTTAATAAGTTTTACAGAATTGAATACTCATTGAATGTTCAGGGAATTTATCTGGGAAGAAAAAGAAAGCTCAATCTGCTATACGTGCACTGGATGGGAAAGCATGGCGTCATATGGTTACACTTTCAACCCAAGATTTACAGTCTAAGTGAAAGGCACAATTAGCAAGCATTTAGAACATCAGCTCTGACACGGCTTCTGCATCCAGAAAATCTGTAGATATGAAGAAAATATGAAAACAGGATCTATTATATAATCTTCTTGCTGCTCTGTCTTTTACCAGTGGTCAAATTCTCAGTTTTCCTGCCTGCACTTGGACCTTTCTGTGCAGTCACTGAAGTATGAGAAAAGTAAAGTTTGAAGAGAGGAAGAATAACGTTCTGCAGCACTGCTCACAGGTTTAGGAGGAACCTTTTGTCTAGACAAAGAAGCATCCTGGAATACTATGGATAATTCAGGCTTTTTCAATTGAAGTGACAATTTTTAACCTTTTTTTTTTCAGCCTTCCTTCCCTCCGTAGGGGTTTCCTGCTTTAATAATTTACTTAGCTGGATTTGTAGGTGGAAATGTAATACTTGATTAACCACTCAGGTTGTTAAAGTCATTTTCACAGGTCTTTGTGTAAAGGCTCAAAAAATATTACAAAAAATTCTTAGAAACTGAAATTTTGCTTTTCTTACTGTCAGTCATTCAATGTCTATAACCCTATTGCCAATCAATCAAAGTGAAAGGTTGTGCATAAGTACCTCAATGCACCTATACTGCAGTCCCTGGAAGAGCTATTGCAGGAGATGAATATTTTTAAAATGTTTCTGTAGCAAGAAGATAGATGTCTCATTTTCTCTTCATGTCAGAGTGAGTCTGAACACGCATTAGGATGTTTTCTCCAGAGAGAAATACAGTGTCATCTGCTGGAAAAAGCTGTGATCCCGTGTTTCAGGAGCAAGTTTCTTTTAAATTTCACATATAATTAATAGAAGTACTTGCAGTCACGGCACAAGTGTATTTTGTTTGGCGCTCTGAGCAGGATTTTGTTGGAATACAGTATGCATTGTCACTAATAGAGTGATTATGGAATTTCCCCAACCCCAGGCATTAAAAAAGGACCTGCAAGAGAAGACATCTGATGAATTTTTATTTCTGAGAATTTTAAAGAACTCTGCCTTCAAACAAAATTTTTTACTCTTTCTTCATTGCCAATATCAGACTAGTTTGTACTGGATCTTTGCTCAGACACACAGGGATGGACAGAAGACCCACAGACATCTTCAACCTTCTCCCTTTTCCTTCAAGGTGTCCAAGTACAATCTCAAAACTTTGTTCTCCTAAATGCAAAAGTTGTTTATTTTGGGAGTGTGTGCAATATCAGTTCTCCCTTAATAACATATACACACTAAAAGAACACTTTTTCACAATTCTAATCAATTTATTTTAGCTAAAATATTAAAAAGATATTACATCAACTAAGCTTTATATACTAATTGATGGAAGAGAAATATGGTATCAAAGACTTCCAAGTCCTATTAAACCACTGTCTAACAGATCTTATCACTCTCTACAACTACCTGAAAGGAGGTTGCAGCAAGGTGGGAATCAGTCTCTTCTTCAAGGTAACAAGCAGCAGGACCAAAGAAAATATCCTCAAGTTTCACCAGGGAGTTTTAAATTAGATTTTAGAAAAAAATTCTTCACTGAGAGTGGTGATCCATCGGAACAGGCTGCTCAGGGAAGTGATTCAATCACCACCTCTGAAGTGTTAAAAAACCACTTGAAAATGGGGCTTGGTGGCACAGTTTAGTGATTAATACAGAAATGTTGGTTAATGGTTGAACTCCATGATCTTAAAGGTCTTTTCTGCCCTTAAAAATTCTACTATTTTAAGACAAGTATTTAAATCCACTATTCTTTAGAATGGAGGGATATTTGGATTTGGAGTCTATTCCTACATAGCAGTGAATTCTAACACGGAATCAATCTCTGCTGAATTTTTGAAAGTAGTGTTGCAGTGGTTTGAAAGCAAAATGAGTGAGAGGATCCAAGTCAGAAATACAATTTAATAATAAGAAAAAAAAAGTAAAATAAAATAAAATAAAATAAATGCAATAATACAAAAGACCACTGACAGAGTCAGAATACAACCTGAGTGGGGTGACGGAAGCAGTCCAAATGAGGGGTCTTCCTGAAGCAGTGATCCCATAGAAAGATCTGGTAGCTCTGGTCCTCTGGGAATCCAGTGGGTAAGAGCTGCTTGTACTGTCCCAAATCCCAGATTATATCCAGGTGAGAATACTTGGCTCCTCCTCCTGGGCAGAGCATCTCACAATGGGAAAATGAGTCATACAGGGGATCCTTGATGGCCCATTCAAGAGAGATAACTCCCTCCGGGAGTTATCTATGAGTTATGCAGCAAGGCACTTGATGGGCCATTAACCAAAGACACATTAACAGAAGAGGGAGGGTGACTTGGGAGAACACTGCTTCAGCAATTGGATTCCACAGTTCATGAAGATGGTGATAGAATACTTTGTGCGTATCTTATACTACAACCCAGGACAGTGCCATCAGTAAGATCATGAATAGCATTTCACTGACTAGGAATTTAAGAATAATTTCAGGGGGGACCCATTTCAATGATCCTTAGATGTGTAAACATCTCACTTTTTGACTGAATTTCAAACATTACAGATTAAATTATAACAGTTTCAACTAGGGAGATTTTGAAGGACCTTTTTTAAAATTGCTGTTCTCCATTCTTTGTAAGACACTTCTCAATTTTTTTAGTAACACATTGCTGAAATAGTCTTTTCTCTCTACAGATTGTTTTTATCTGCTTTCAAGATTAGCATTGCTGTACAGGAAAGTTTCTGATTTTAGTGGGGGAAAAAAAAGTCATTTCTGCATCAAATAATGAGAAAGAAGCTATGTAACATTTATGCTCAGGATTCATATTTGTAATGCACCATCATAGCTCATTGCTTAAACCTCAGATCGAGAAAACAGAAAAAAAAAAGTAATAACAGTTAAGTTAAAGATCTACATGTAAAACAACATAACCCTACGGTGAGAAGAATTGTTTTAATTTGCGATTTAGACAGCTATGTCAAGTTTTATGTAATTAGCTGTTCATCATGGGAACTCACATTCCTGATATATACATGCTGTTAGCACATGCAAGGGAAGGACAAGACCAATACAAACTCTAAATTAAAACAGCAGTGATAACAATTACATTGCAATCATTATATGCTGCCTTCAGCTAACATGCAACTTTGTCCATAGAATACTCCTTAGGAATTCACACAAAGGAATGAAAAACAGTCTTTATCTATATATGGAATATTGGTATCCTCTACAGAGTTTCAGCCTGAGGGACTGTCTCATCAATGCCATAAAGAACAGTATTTTCTTTTCTCAAGAAAGAAGAAAGTAAGAAGCTGATGCCTTGGGAAGGCTGATCTGAAACAGAGACTGGACAGAACTAGAAAATACAGTAAATATTTATTGAAAGGCCTTTAGAGTACACCTTGGGCAGGACAAGAGCCTGATCAGGGCTACACTCTAGGTGGACTTAGAATGGTCACAAAATGGACAACCGGTCACGAGGTCTGACCCTTTTATAAATTTTGGTCCATTTGCGTATTGGGGTTTAATTGTCCAGTTACAGCTTCAGGTTGTGAGGTCTCATCCTTCTTGTTTCTCCCTCCAGTCCACCGTGTTTTATGCTTTTGGGCCTGAAACTTGCACTCATTGTCCTTGGTCTTCATCAGGAAAAGGATTTGTTTAGTGTCCCTACTCTGTGAAGAGACCTTAACCAGCACTTAATATGAGGCTCAGAACTACACCCCTGGGCAGCACAGAATCTGAAACACATGAGAGCTAAAACTTAAGGCGTCATATGTACCCCCAATCATATGTACACCCAATAGTGTGGTGCACCTGACAAGGTGCTGAGAAAAGGAAGAGTGCTCAGCTGAGCTGAACCAGTCACTGTGTCCCACGGTTTTAGAGAAACTCAGGCACAGAATGCGACAGTCACGTCTGGTTTCACACATCTGCTGCCCACATTTGGACAATGCCTGCTCTTCAACTCTGTCCTTGCTGCTGTCACGTAGCAGCTACCCTTCATAGCATTTTAACATTTTTGTTACTGGCACTTGAAATGTTCTGCTGCGGCTATACTATTTCTCTTTATTAGCCAACAGCTGTTAGATGTTTTAAAATAATTTTCACGGGGTTTGTGAAAGTGTGTCAGCTAATTACTTATAATTTCACTTCAATTTACTAGTTTCTAGACCAACAGGATGTCCCTTTTCATAGATATGCCCAGATTGGCTTTTAACAGCCTGAACACAGCTGTCTGTGACTGATTTCCAGCTTTCCTTACCTGTATGGTTCTGAAAAATGCATTTAAAACCAGAACGAAATTAGGAACCTTTTAAAGTGATCTGAAAAAAAGAAGGCTTCAATGTTCTTACCTTCACCCACCCTGGAAATGTACTAAGTAGAGCACATTTGCGATAGGTAGATCTTTAAAAGCTTTGGGTTTTTTCCCATCATTAAACAAATAGGAAGATTTAGCTGTTCTACTGAATATCTCAGATGTTTTAGCCTTCATCAGCCTCAAAAGCTGTTGGAGTTGATTCTGGTTTTTTATATGTTAAATTAGAAATATAGGGAGATGCATTTTCAGGGAGATGCATTTATGTTGCTTTCCCCAAACAGGATTGAAACAGGAAATTGAACTGTTTATGGGTGGCTTAGAACTGTTTTGGATATTTGAAATTTCAATTTGAGTTTTTATTAATTTGATGGTTGAACCTCTTCTCCATAGAGAATATTAACAAAAGTATGAGTTCGTTTGCAAGTAATGTTTAGGGCCTAATTTTTTGTGGTATAATTATTACATCTGTACTAATAGGGCAGTAACCCTTGCAGGTTGCAGCACCATTATGTTAAATCCTATATAAAGCCATGAGTGATCCACAAAACAGGTCCAACCAGGCAATCATTCCCACTTTTATACAAACCTTAATGACAACACTTTGAAATTAAAATGCTTAAACTACTTACAAGGTTCATCTCTTTCTTTCTCCTCCTCTGTTCATATTATACTAAATACACACAACTCAGTATAATATCAAACAAGACATTCCCTAAATTAATTAGATACAGAAAACATTTTTCACATTGAAAATGGAAACCCCATAGATATGTAAACCGGCCATCAGAGATTACACTCGGCAGTAAAAGTATCACTAATTTAGAGAGGAATAACTGCTCCCGTAAAATATTATTTTCAGGTTTGAGATTGTTTTTACCATCAGATCTGTTTGGGATTTCTGCTTGCATATTTAGCTAAATATTAACAGGGGGGTTTCCTCCAAAATCAGGGTCAAATCTTCCTATTCGTAGTAATTCCTTTCAAGATTCTATTTTAATATATAATATTAAGGTAGTACATAAGCCAATGTGTTCCAGATTTTTATGAAGTGTCTCTGCAAATGCACATGTGCATTTTCCTGTTAACACATTACCACAACAAACAAACACCAAAGCATCTATGAGTTTAGTACAAATAGTTTTACTTCCAGTTGCTTTTCTTGTCTTGTAGAGATGAACACAAAGCAAGGATTGCAGACATGACTTCTACTTTCCTAGCAGTGTTTGGATCCAAGATTCTGATTCAAGCAAATCTTTGCTAAAAGTTTTATGGCTAGAAAAACCATTAACTGCATATTTTAGCAGTCCTCATATTTTGCTGTAAGACATTATACCAAATAATAAATGCATCTACTCTCTTTCTTTACAATTGCACCAAAGTCTTAACTAATGAGGAAATGGATGAGAAATAAATACTAAATTCTGTAATTAGAACCGGTTTCTTGTAAACCAAACAATTTTAAAAAATCAAAGAAGCTGCTTTAAGAAAGTCAGTCTTTTTTATTTTAAGATATCAAGAAGCCCCAAAAATCCTCATAATAGTTTGCTGAAGAACAATAATGTCTACTCAATCTTGTGCATCTGAAAAGTAATCAGCCCTGGTTAGTAGCAGAGCAACTTCAGTGAGCCCTGGCCTGTAAATCAATAGGCTGAATTCTCCTGGCCCTTTCCAAATTCTATTTCCAATTCCACAGTATGGATTAGTGTAGATTCATCCCCGATAGACAGATAAAACTAGCAGTATGTGCAGACTTACTATTTAATAGACTTCATCTAAGGTATCAGTGCTTACTGAAATGGACTGTCAGCTAATGTAGATAGGGAAAAGATGAGGAAAAGAGGAGCAACAGCCTGCTGTCCCTTAAAGCAATATTGCTCTTATTGTCTTCAGACCCCAATCAGAAGATTTCTGCTTGGTTCCTGCCTTTAATATGTACTTCATATACTAAAAATTTTAGCACAACTTAATTGCAAGAGTAGCCCATATGAAGAATGCTCACAAATTTTAAATTCTGAAAGCTTTTTAAATGTATCTGAAATCTGGTTGTTGTTGTTGTTGTTGTTGTTGTTGTTGTTGTTGTTGTTATTATTATTATTATTATTATTATTATTATTATTATTTTCTGAACTGTAAATATTCTAATACAGATTTTTCATTTGTGTCTTGGGAGCAGTATCTATTAGGACATTGATCCCCATTGTTGCAATTGTAGATGCTATTGCTTAGTGTTACTATTACTTGGATTAAAACCCCCAAAACTAGAATAAATCAGTCAAAGCTGAGAGTACAGGAACACATGACCAAACACTCTGGGAACAGTGGTGTAGTCTTCAAATCATGAACATCACTTGGACTTAAACTTGCTTACACAATACTTTAAATTCTGTTATATTTAGCAGTAACAAAAGCCTTATAAATCACAGTTCTATGGAGTACAGCTCTTTGTACTAAAATATTATATTTTTTGAGTCAGCATAGCTGCATTTTAGGACTACGTGTCCATAAATATTTTTACTCTGCCAATTATTTTGGGGTTTTTTTTGTCAGGAGAGTTTAGACAAATGAAAGCACTTTGTCCTTTTGCAGTATGAAATGCCTTTTATGGTATCTTTGAGTATATCGCAGAATAATTAGAGTCTCCATGACTTAATTAGCATTGGACAAACATGGAAAACAAGAATAAAATTATGTTGTTTCTCCAGCATATTTAAAGCTATTCCATTCCTTGATCTTCAAGAAAGAGGACAAATAAGTCTGTTTCCCTCCTTTTTTTTTTCTTATTATCAGGGAAAAAAGGAAAATTTTAGAACAGTATTAGCAGTCATAATCGAACAAGGGTTCTGTAACTGTTAGTAGAAAAAGGAAACTATAACCTGTCATCAACAGGTTTCTCTAACATGCCTCTGAAAACCATACAGGCTTATAACTTGATGGTATGAAGGCTTATGTAGTAAATGTGTTTACACAGTTTATATGGCAGAAAATCAGTACAAAAATATTTTAAGGAAGAAGTGAGTGAGAAGATGCTTCATGTGGTGAAAGGAATGATGGTTCATTATCCCTGCTCAGCTCTCCAGAGTTTGTACTGTTAAATAGCTTTCCGTGGTCTTCTCCCTCATTCATGAATTTTTCAACTTAATCTATTCAATCATTCCCCCTATGGAACATGCTAAATACTTTTACTTAGCCTTGGCATTTTCTTTAAATCCTTTGTAGCATTACTGTATCTTTCTTGAGACCCAGGAAGGGAAATTTACTATATATGCATTTCTTGGACTCAATCTATTTATACAGCTGCATAATAATGATCTTACTTTATTTTCCCATTTCTTTCCTAATAGTTTCTAGGATTCAGTTTGTTCTGACTGCTCACAATTGGGTATTTTCATAGAACTACTTATCATAACTGAAACATCTCATTTCTAAATGGTGAGACTTAGGCTTTGAGCCCATTATTGTGTGTGTAAACTTAAAATTGATGGAGTAGAGAGAGGGGTACTTTGCATTTAACTACATTCAATTTTCACATTGACATTTTATTACTTAACCACTGAGTAGTGTGAGGAGATACTTGAGCTATTCAGATTCTCTCTCTACTCTCCCAAATAATTCAAAATCATAGGCAAATTCTGCCCCTGCTGTTCACGGCATTTTTCACATTGTGAACGTGTGCCTTTCAAGATATAGCTCTGTTGGAAGTTCATGGGTGACCTTTACTGTGGAAGCACTGTGACATCATCATTATTCAATATTATCTTCTTTTTCTCTTTGGTAATGAGGACCACATCAAAAGTTAACTCATACTTCAAGAGGTGATATTTTTAACTTGTTTCCCTTGTTCATACATTTGCTACAGTTCTAAGAAGGAACTGAAGAAGACTTATGAGATAGCTTTTAAAATCCTGAGAACTCTTGCCTAATATGTTCCTCATTTATGAGCACCATCTCTGTTCTTTATTATATAGCTTATTAGTTTCCTGATAGAAGTATCATCTTTTAAGTTACATTTATTCAGTCTTGCAGAATCTTAGAAAAACAATTGTTTCATTTTACATAGTAGTATATTATCTATTTTATAGTCAGTTCCTTTAAAACATGTGTGAAATACTCTCTAGTCCTGGCATCCGTTTATTTACTACCGTTCTACTTCTTTCTGCTCTGTAACTGCACCTACTGATTCTTTATTTAGAAGGGACCATCAGCTAATGAGTCCTTCATAAAAACTGGTGAATCTCTTTGAAGCTCTTGAACCATAAATAAACATATAAGCAGCTCACTTGCATTTTTCTTCCACAGTAATACATTTATTTTATATCTGGATGGTCTGCTGGCTTCACACAAACTCTCTGGAAGGCTTCTTGCTTTAACATATTTCAATACAGACATTTTTATTAGATTTTATACTTCATTTTATTTGTACCCCAAACAGATTTGGGCCTGACTTTTATATGTTTGCTTTTAACTTCTCTGAATTTAGAACAAGTTATTTGCTTGTTTTTTAGTTTAATGTAGATATGCAGTAAAAGGTTCCTTCCCCACAGTTTTTGTACTTTGTCTTGATCTTTAGCTAAGCCACATTCCTTTGAGTTTTTTTGATTGTATTTTTTCTGTATTTCCTATGCTGTTTAATACAGATCCTTAATTGCACTTGCAATTATTAATTTCTTTTTAATGTGCCTTTCATTTTTAATTTAACATATTTACCTGGTTTTGTGTAGACCCTCTCTTCAAATTAGGCAAAATAGTAAAGAAACAGAGCTAAAATCAAAATGTACTGTGAAACATACTATGAAACTAACGGTTAATAGAAATCACATTAAAGAACTAGAATAAAATAATTTAACCCATACGCAATATTTGCATTTTTTGAAACATTTCACAAATGAATTTAGAAATTAACAGAACAACTATGTGGCTGTGGAATAGAGTATTTTTATTAGCTAATATTGATAGTGTCCATGTATGCTCTGTTCTCCGTATTTTTACTTATAAAATTCCAGATAAGTAAGGAGAGAAAAGATAAGATTTAAATAATTAATTTTCCAGTTGAATTAGGGAAATAAGGTCAGTAGTTTCTCTGCTACAAGCTAATGACAGTTCCAACAAATAAACATGATTTTCACATCACCCAACTACGTGCCTTCCGTCTTTGAATCCAAATCACAGCATTCTCAAAGACAATATGCTGTTAAGTAACAATTCAATTAAACAGGCAAACCATCTATCATCAGCACTCAGTGATTAAAATGTCCTTGTTATCAGCACTATCATCCGTTAATTAAACGCAAGATCTGTTTCAACAGAGGAAAATCTGTGAAACGAATTGCAGCAAATTTGATAAATCAGCTCCTAATTAACAAAAGCTGACAGATTTCTTTTTATTTTATCTTATTTTGTTTTAAGAAAGGAAATTCAAAATCGGATGCTATGTAAATACCTGGACATGAAAATAATAGAAAACTGGCAATAACATGCTCACTATTCAGTTTTTAAAATTGTATTTGTCATCTTCTGTGTTTTGGCAGTATTGGCCTTTTCTTAACATTTTGTGGAAAGCTTGAGACGTGCACTTTGCCTGAGATTAAAAAAACTGCTTTCTTCAGTCAATTAAATCATTATGGATGTAGAAGAGCAAGCTATGTGGTAATAATACCCTAAAGAGGAGCGGTAGTGTCCAAAATCCAGAAGATTTTTAAAAACAGTAAAATTGTATTAGAACATCATCTTGAGATTTACTCACCACTGCAATGTACAGAACAAAACAAGGAAGGTGTACATCCATTAGACACAGCATCTGTGAATGAACATGGTGAACAAGGTGTAAGGAAAAGTAACTTTTTCTTTCTTTACACCTACTTTGTCATGCCAGTTGTACACAAAGGAAAATACTTGGATGTGTAGAGTAAGCTCTTTCCATGTCCGTATGTAATGACAGTACAAACAAGAAAAAAGCACCCTGCAGGTTTAGAGAAGGACAGTAAGAGAACTGTCCAGGTTAATTGTCTAGGACTTTTAGGGTTTTCACAGAAGTGAAAGAAATGTTAAATGACTCAGTCTAAGGTAGCATTCATTTCTGATTTGCTTTTGAAATTTTCTCTTTTTCTCAACATCAGCAATTCAATGAGGCCAGGGAAGTCATCTTAATCAATTCAAGTCCAATAGTTGAAGATTAGAATAGAACAATAAATATCTCTATTTCTTTACACTTTTAAAGCCCCTTATTTTTCCAAATTTATTTTTACCAGTCTTTAGAGTTTATTTTGTTTGAAGGCAAGACTTTTATTCCCATCCAGAGACACAGAAATAAAACTAGAAAAACTTTTGATAAATCAGCACTTGAAATGGGAATCCATCATCAACACAAGTCAAATCCCGATCAAATGATAATGGTTAAGTACTGTGAACTGTGTTACATGTTCCTATATTTGCATTTTTAGTCTTAGATATGGGTGTCATTTTCAGGATAATGAAAATCTAGTTCCAAAACCTTTGTCTTAATTTCCAAGTTAGCTTTGAATGCTGTGGCTAGTTCATATTTAATTCAAATTAATTAGTGATTAGATGTGAGGAAGATCAGCTACAACACTGGGTTAACTGTATTACAAAGAAGACTTTTCTTGCTTTAAATGACAACAGTTTTACCTGAAGAGTACTTCAAGCATACATTTTTTAAAAACTTCATTAACTTCTTACAGTGAGTTATTATGTAGAGGAAGACAGCTTTGTCTTCCGTTATGGATTACTTGCCACATTTGTGAACTTGTGTATAATTGTATTAAAATGTGTTGTATTTCTCTGGGTTAGGGTTTTTCCCCTCAAGGACCCCCTGAAACTTGGAGCCTAAAACCTATAGGGCTTGACCCTTCATTCCTTCCTTGACCTGGTAGGCTGAGCCCCAGCTATGTTTCCAGCCAGGACACTAGAAAAGGCCCTGGTCTCCTTTGTTCTCCCTCTTACCTCTTACCCTCCATGGACATCCATCGAGAATAAACCCTGGAAAAGACATGGGGTAAGAGCCTCTTTTGAATCTTTTGTCTCGTCCCTGATATATTCCTCCCAAGGACTGAACTAGCCAAAGAGCCCTGGGGGCTGCAGGGGGGAATATTTCAAAAATGTATAAATAAAACTATAATATATGCATCCTAGCTGAATATATTTCCTGTTTAAATAAGTACATTGTCTTAATCTTGCATTTATTTAGTGTCTTAATGTCCAGGAATTTGATGTGAAATGCCTACAATTATAAGCACTTGCAAATAGATCAGGTTTTCCTTCCTAATTGCATGCTCATTATTTAACCTCACTCTAAAAGCAACTGTGTTCTACCTGAAATGATAATTATATGCCAATTATTGAAAACACTTCCATGGAAAAATATGTCTGTGTCTACAGATTAATGACAAAATGATGGGCTTTTACTTTTCGGTATGATCTGTAATGAGTAGCCGAAACAAATGTGCCTGACCAGGAGTTCTAGTGTTGGATTTTCTTCTGCTTTTCTCCATTCCTCTTTCTCTCTCTTTCCAACTATTATTTTCAGTGTCAGATACTTCTATTTCTTAACTGAAAATGACACTAAAAAGGAAATTTCAAGAAAAAGAAATTGCTCTGGCTTTGGTGGAAAGCAAATACACTCTTACAACTTCATAAAAATAGGGAATTGCTTCCACTGATGTAGAACACCCTATTTCTTATTCTCCCTGTTTTCCCTCCCCAGAAGGCAAGTGTGTCTTATATAGTTGTCATGTATGTCACTCTTACTGCAAATCTCTCACTGTGGGTAGCATTTAATGTTAATCACAACATCTCCCTCTCCATTAGAGTAATTGTTTGTCTCTCCCTCCCTCCTGTGGCTGTTTATTATGCCTACAGTCTATCTACATAATTGTTATGGGTTGTAAATGAACATCTTCTCTCTTGGTAGCAATTACACGTGTAATTCTTTACCTTGTTTTCATCATATGACCAGATGATACTTTTGACAGGAAAATCTTGGTGTA
Source organism: Trochalopteron elliotii (assembly GCA_024734555.1). NCBI lineage: Eukaryota > Metazoa > Chordata > Aves > Passeriformes > Leiothrichidae > Trochalopteron > Trochalopteron elliotii. Next base: position 933,961 of record JANPWX010000031.1, read on the forward strand.
AAAAAAAGAAAAGGGAAATGGAAAAAGAAAAGGAAAAAATATTTTTGATAAAACAAATACATCAGATACTGTTTAGCCTTTAATGGTTGCTTATATCAAAGGAAGAAAGTTGGTTCTAGGTGTGGATCCTTCCTTGGCTTATTTCATTCCTTTAGTGAAATTGTTTCCATTGATGCCTATTTTATAAGAGCCTGATTAAACTTCCTGTTTCATAACATTATTGGGATAGTGTTATATATATTTTTTAATTAAAAATATCAATGTTAGTTTATGAAAGAAACATTATTAACTAAGAAAAAAAAATCTCTTCTTTGATATAATCACTGATTCAAATCCAACAAATTGAAAAGTCATAATTATAACAAAGCTGTGGAACGTGGTTTTATGGCCATTCATTAAATGCTATATAAATGTCATATAAATTTGTCACATAGATGATCACATTAGTAAAAAGAAAAAATTAATTCCTCCCCTTAGCTTTAAGTGTTTGCTAGCTGGCATGTTAACAAAAGTCAAGGCTAAAGAAGAAAAGAAAGTGATCAAAACACTCAGCAGTAGAGAAGGAAAAATCTCTCCACCTACGAATGTACAATTCTGTCAGAGTTTGCCAACACCCATAGTAATGGAAGTAATTGCAGACAGAACTATGTAGGAAAATAGGACCACAAATCAAACAGAACTTTTACTATAAAGCATATTCTAATAATTAATGTTTTTGATTTTAACTAATCTGGCTAGAGACAAAGAGAGAAAGAAAGAACCAGTTTATAAGTAACTTACCCATTACTTACTATATTCTTTTATAATAGGTCCTTGCTTCCCAACTTGGTTTCAGCCAGCTATGACTTCTTCAGTGGCAAGAATTTTAGCTCAACACTTTGGGAATTTCCTTTACATCACTTCTCAGTCCTGTCTATTGGTTTTCTCCAAAATCTGTCTCACTATGAGTTTCAGAATTGCAGCTCCTTTATATGTGTTGTTTATTCTTATGAGAGTCCTGTGTCTCTGAAACTTCCCTCATCAAGACATGCAGCTATCCTCAAAAGAAGAAAGAGAACCCCTCTTTCTAGAAGTACCAATCTGACCTAATAATTCACTTCTCCAGAGGAATTCAACAATGCCTTGAACAAAACACTAACCAAACAACAGAAAAACCCCTTCTGCTTCGCACTAGTCTACTAAGCTTTTAAATGATAAATGTTTCTAGATTTTTGACTAAATAAGTTGTCCCACAACCAAGGATTTAAATCAATGTGTTTTTTATTGACATTAATTTTTTCCATTTCCATTTGTATTCATAATGTATATGTGTGTATGTGTTTCCTTTTTACTTAAGCCCTTGCTTTATCTCTGTCCTCTAAATGCAGCATTTCTTCCTTTTACAAAGTATAAAACTTTTCAATGAAAAGGACAGATATCTCAAAACATGTGACTGACAGCATAAAGAGGTGGTGGAACAGGAAATGTAGTCACTGTTGCAGTGTCTCTGAAGAAATCATTAGTATATACTCTGTCGATCCCATATAACATTACCTGAAAACACATTTAAGTAAATAAAACCTGAATTTGGTAATGTACAGTGTAAATATGAAGCTAAATTAAAATTGTAATCTATATTTTAGCTCTATGATCTCTATTTACATTTATTTTCACTTGCAAGGGTCCATAAAATATAGAATTTAGTCTATATCTCTGCTATGGAAATATTTTTTTTGTAACAACTCATATCCCTTTTACTTCCTACAAAGTGACTAAAACTAGTCCAGGTTCACTGCCAATGGAATCTATAAATGAAGATCATTATTGGAAATTACATGAGATTATGAATAGATCTATAAGGTAAGGAATTTAGGACTATAATTAGAAATAAAACAATAATGTTAATTCTGCTTGCCTCTATATTACTTTAAAATCCCAGTTTTGCCCCCTTGATCTTGACAAAACTTTATAAAAATGTTAAGTGGAATTAAGATACTTCATACTTCCAGAAGTGGTATAGGGAGAAAAAGAGAGGGACAGTGAAAGGAAATAAACAACCATATCCCAAGTCTCCTTTATTGATATTGTATGATTTTTACGGTTTGTGGAATGTAAGAGTTTGTCAGCGTGAAATTATGTGGTGTATCTAATTTTGCCCTTTTACATATTAGTAGCCTAAAGACAGTGATAAAACTGCGTGTGTTCAGTCAAAATTTCAAATATAAATTATTCAAATCTGCTTTTGTGTTCAAAAATGAAATCAGAATGGCAGTGGTTGGGAAGACCAGGGGTAAGATGGAATGAAAGCATGAATTTCAGTTTTAAAATCAGGAATTAGGTGCTCTAAGTGAATTGCTCCTCACTGAGACATTAAAATGGAGAACTTCAAAATAGTGCTGACATGTTGGCCTCCTTAGGCTTAACAAGAATTTTCTTTTGTATGCAGATATAACAATATGAGTATATACAATTATTTTTAGTTGCAAAACTTACTTATATATCATTAATGACAGACACATAAAGCATTTATCATGTACCATGATAAGTTTTCCACATACTGATATTAATTAAAAGTAATATCTGCCTAAGGAGCTTCATAAATATTTTGAAGTCATGCCTGAAAGAAAGCTCAGTGCAATGTGTTTGCATTGCTGTGTGTATTGGAACACACTGAGCATTCTTAAAAAATAGCTGTACAAAATTATTGAAAAACAATATGTATCAGATATTTAATTCTTCATGAACTAAAAATTGAGAACAAAAGACAATAATTACTTCTGCAGATATTTTTCTTTTCGTTTAAGCCATTTTTGAGATGATTATAAAACAATTTCTCTTTCATCCTAAAACTACACTAAAGAAGAAAAAAAATAAACTTTACAACTTCTTATGATTTTTCATTTACTCTTTGGCAGAAATGTTTACCTTTTCTCTTTGTTTCACATCATTTTATATAGAAAAAAAAATGCCACAAGATAATCAGACACATATTCAAAGGCTAAATGAATTTGGTTTGTTCAGCCTGAAGAAGAGGAGGCTTCTGGGTGACTTTATTGTGGCCTTCCTGGACCTAAAGGGGACATAGGAGACAGATGGAGAGAGACTATTTACAGGAGCATGAAGGACAGCACAAGTGGGAATGGCTTTCAACTGCAAGATGTCATCTTTAGATTAGATATTAGGAAAACTTCTTTACTGTGAGGGTGGTGAGGCATTGGAACAGGTTTCCCAGATAAATTATGGCTGTCCCAACCCTGGAAATGTTCAAGGCTGGTTAGATGGGGCCCTGAGCAACCTGCTCTAGTGAAAGGTGTCCCTGGCCATGGCAGGGTTTGGGTCTCTTGCAACCCAAGCCATTCTGTGATTCTACAACATTTAAATCCAAGCCCGAAAATAGCAACCTTACAGCATTGTCTGCAATCCTGAATATTAGATGGCATTATCTACAAAATAACCTCCAACAGAAGTCTACCAGCTCTTCATTTCCATAAAGGAAATTGTGTAGTATATTAAAGTTCATAAGAAAACTGCCACAGAGAGTCTCAGGTGATTCCTATCAGGCTCTGTCAGTCCATATATTTTGTGATCCGGCAAAGTTTGCAAACACCTGCTTTAAACGTGTGGAAAGCTTTATGAAACAGCACACAAATAGCACTTTTTTAATGGAGATTCTCCATCCTCCTGCCCTGTGTTCTATTCTAACAAACAAGCCAATATGTTGACAATCTTGGCTCCCACAACTGTGCAAAACTATTTAATATTCTTTTCATGTGGAAGCTGTTGTCTGATCATTAGTCATGTTTAGTTGCACCTGCAATTATTTTTTCATATATTTAATATGCCAATTTTATTGCAGTGACTGCTCTCAGGAGGTTTATAATAGTGATTAAAGCAATGTTAATTGTTGCGTTCATTTCAGGATTGCTTCAATGTCAACGTGATCAATGGTGATATTGAGAAATGTCAAAGTTTCCACAAGTTTAGAAAGCTTTAATTAGAATTTGCTAACCTTTTTGAAACTTTAATTTCCAGAATTCAGACTCTGTTTCTCTCCAGGCCTCCCCAAAATATCCTTTCATTAACATTTAGTGGTTTTTTTGCAATGTAAAGAATTTCCAAAGGTTCACATATTGTACAGGTTTATAGGTGAGCACATATGTCTAAGGACATATCTATCTCTCCTGTTACTGACATCTTCTCTGTTTCTTTAGCAATCTGCCTCTTTTCCACTTGCAGGTTTCTTTGCAAAGAGTTGATAACATCTGAGTGTAGTCAGTGGCTGATATAGTAAAAAAATTGATTGCATTTGGAACTCAGGCATTTAGTGCTGAGAAGAAGAAAGATTGAGAGGAGAGTTGGCTGTGAGAAAGTATTAGCTTTACACTGCATGTTGAGGATTTCTTGTAACCTTACAGCCTCAAAGGATTTTTTTTTGTTTTTTTTACTGGGCAGGCCTCAAATTTCTTGCCAGCTGTGTAAGTCAGCACACTTACTTTTAAAGAAAGAATCACTCAGACATTCTATATGATTGCTACAGTATGTAATAGATCTTTCAAAACTGGCATTTGAAAATGAAAACAAATATTCATGAACACTTGTGTTCCAGGCAGGCTGTGCAGAGCCATTGTTCTATAACATTTTATAATACTGTGCAATATAGATGTGTCAGTTCACCAAGGACCTCTCTGCAATTTGTCCTACTCTGAAACTCAGGAGTCTGATTTATGGGGATTCTGTGGTGGCAGTCTGAATTTTATTTCAGCTTCTAACAGACAATCATTATGCTATGGAATGATGGTCACAAGGACTTAGGAATTTCCTAAAAATCCACTGTCCATTGCCTCATTTAAGGGCTTTTTTTTTTTTTTTTTTTTGAATTTGTGACTAGAGCAGGTCAATATTAACAGCAGATTAATGTTCTTTCAGATTGGGCAGTTAGAATGGAAAGTGCTGAGGATGATCTCCCACATTATTCTCAACTCTGACCAGAGAAAACGAAAGCCTTGAAAGAAATGAATTTGTTAGATTGGTAGCACAGACAGCTTTATCGCTAGTGCACAATGTAATAAAGGATACTTCTTAACAAAGTCGGTAGATAAAATGAAATTAATTATCCTAGTCATCTATTTAGGGAGGCTGATGAGAATATTTCAGTGGACCTGATTTAGTTTCTCTTTGTTTAGGTTCTTCAAGGCACAGTTTGTCTGTTTAATTGACAAATTTCACTCAATTTACGTCCATATGAGAACAGCTTTTATTGAATTGATTATACTTAACTGTCTTTCCCTGAAGACGACTAGAGTCCCACAGATTCTTCATTCCCATTAGCTTTTTCTCTCAGGCTAGCAAGTATCTGTGTCCAGCAAACCACTGTCTTCTGCAGTTATGACGGCAATTTTATGGTCTGTTTACAAAAACCTTGCATGGCAAAGTTTTGGCAGCAGTGGGGCCTACAGGAGTGGTTTCCAGGAGAAAATGTCAGAAGCTTCCTCTGTGTTCAATAGAGACAACACCAGCCAGCACCAAGAGGAACCTGTAACTGGCCGAGGATGAGCCTGGCACTGATGGTGGTGGAGCCTGTGGGAAATGTATTTAAGTAGGGGAAAAAATGCTGCACAACAGCAGCCAGGAGAGAGGAGTGAGAATATGTGAAGGAAACAGCTCTGCAAACACCAAGGTCAGTGAAGAAGGAGGTGGAAGAGGTGCCACAGATGCCAGAGCAGAGATTCCCCTGCAGCCTGTGGGGAGGACCATGGTGATGTAGCTCTGTCAATGTATCAGTGACGCTGAGCCTGGAAAGAACAGAAAGGTGGAAGAAAAGTGCTTTAAGTTTTTGGTGGTTTTTTTTTTTTGGTTTGTTTTTGTTTGTTTGTTTGTTTGTTTGTTTAACTTATTATTACCCTTTTATAATTTTTTAACAATAAATCAAATTCTCTGATCTGAGTCTGTTTTGCCCAATCAGTGAGTGATCCCACCCTGTCCTTAGCTCCACCCTAGAGTCTTTTGTTATGTTTTCTCTTCCCCGCCCAGTTTAGGAAGGGGAATTATAGAGTGGCTTAGTATTGTTGTGCCAGTTACCTGGGATCCAGCCAAGGTCAGACCAACAAAATGAAAAAGAATATTTTATCTTCCTTTTAGCTATTAAAATGCATAACGGTTTAGAAAATGAATTTTTTTGGTAGATTACCTGATGTAGCTGGTTTGTCCAGGTAGTTGGGACTTAAAAATCCACTAAGAATCAGGAGTGTTTGTTTTGTTTTTCCCTCCTATATCTTTATACATGTAAAATCAGATTGTATGAACTCATTGCTTGAAAAAGCAGTGGAATGTAATCTTTCAGCCTGTTGATTCCTCTTAGATTTTATAACTATATCAACCAACTGTGCTGGGTGTCTTGGAGACAAAAACTAGAAGTAAAGGGTATGAGTTGGAAGAATGAGAACAGGGTACAAATATGGACATGGTGGTCCAATGGTGGTTTGTATTTTGATTATGCATATGTATACTTCATGTACTTCATATACTTACACACACAATGCGGTACAATTTTCTAGGAACTAGGTGACAAGTGTATGGATATCTATGGCCAAAACATTGTGTGAAATGTAAGGAAAAGTACCAAGAAAGGTACAGGCCACAAAAAAATAGCGCCAAGATTCAGGTTCATTGTCCTTTTAGGGTTCTTCACAGCATACATTGAGTTCCCCAAGAAAGGAATGTGCTAATATTTCTTGCCAAAGGCAATTTTGAAAAATTTAATGGACTTTCAATAACTTTAAGTGCTTTTGTTTTTTCTTCTTGCTTGTATGGATAGATTTTTTTTTTTTTGCTTGTTTGTTTGGTTTTTTGGGGTCTTTTTTGAGTAAATTAAATAAATTTAATTCAACACAATTATATACTGACAGAGTTGTGTCTGGCAACAGAAATGTTAATGTTACAGAGATCATCCTGAATGTGAAACTACCCCCATCTGTAACCTTTTGAGGAGTCCTTATTGTAAACTAATATAACAATTTTAAGGGAGAGAAGAAAATGTCACCATATTTTATATTGCATGTACACCTGGGTCGCTTCCCCTACAGTCTCACTGCAAACGTGTTTTGAATTTAGGCTGTGAAATAAAACAGTTCCACTGGAGATGTGCTCCCACTCCTTAGTTATCTCATGTCTAAACTTCAGAATAGACCTTGACAGCTGGCACAGAAGTATTTCTAGCTCTAAAATACTGATGATTTAATGTACACAAATATATGATGTAATTTTAAACCTTACACTTTGTCAAAATTTATCTGACTGACAACTTTCTGAATACATTCAGACATGTTTCTTCCATTCAAACCCTCTGACTGAAGCCAGAAATTAATTCCCTCTGAGAAATGCTAAAATTGGTTATTTATAATACAGCTTTATTGAAATCCCATGCTAGTGTCAAGAAATTATTATTAAAAACTTAGGATAGGGGGCTCCCATGGTAGTTTGGTTTGTCTCAAACACAAACAAGTCTTTTTTTTCTAGTCTTGGAAAAGCTGGTCATCTGCTGTTTAGGTATTTATATGAACTCGTAATGCCAAAGTGCACTCTTAGTCTGGGCAGAAATTCACTTAGCGCAAGTAGAATAAATGTCTTCTGGAAGCTGCAGCACAATAATACGATATACTCAATTTCCTTTTAAGCTAAGCATTGGATATGGATTGTACAGAAGCATAATATGAAGAGGAAGAGTATTAGAAGTCTAATTATCTACAAATGCATTTGCTGTTCTAAAATGAAGCATCCTGACCCCTTTCTGCAGTTTTCTGCTCCTTCTCTCCTATTTTTCTGATTTCTTGTCTTCATAACAGAAAATAGCATAAATACTATAAGCTTAAAACTGTAACTGAACTGTAACTGAATCTGAGCAGTTAATCTATCCAATCCAGAAACTAAACAGTTAAGGACGGTAACTATTTTTAGCATTAACTCAAATATAATTCTTATTTATTTTCTTATCATTGAAAGTGTGAGACTGCCCTTAATTGCAAGTGAGCGAGACTACCTTTAATTGCTCAGTTTCCCTCCATCCTCTTGAAGAATGACTAATTTATTGTTGCCTTCACAGGTGCTTTTAGCAGGGAAATGTATCTCATTTGCAAACTCTCTGAGGATTTTGATGCAGTGACACTCAGCTGTCACTGTCAAACCAAGCCTCTAAGGTGAGAGAGAAGTTACAGTTGCCTTCAGGCTCAGCTTCATTTAATATGAATTTTGTGATGGTGGAGGTTGGAAGAAAGTATTAGATTTGTTTTTGATGAACTCAGTAACTACTTCAAATTTCTGTACTTCATATTGTAATCGGACTTTTTTATTTGAGCTTCTCAGGAAGCAGCAGTTCTAACATTTTGATCAAGTTCTGTACAAATACTTGATCTTAAATGAATATACACAGGTAGAGGATGTCATGTTACACATGGAAGACTCCTCAGTCTCCTTGTTATCTTGCTTTGGGAATGAATGAATTGCAGCTCTGGAACTTTGAAGTGCATATGTCCAGAGCTCCTGGGGAAAGATTATAAAATGTAGATAGCTATCATCTATTCTTGGACTTGCATCACTGGTTAACTGAAGGTAGGTTTAAAACACCCTCAAACTTCAGTCGTTTGTGAGGAAAGTTAAAGAAGACAAGAACCTTCTATAGATATTAATTTATTTGGATAATCTTACTAAGTTTAGAATATAAAGAACTTCAAGAAATACTTTAGAAAAACTGGCTGACCAGAGCCCTGCAGATGAAAGCTCTTAGGTCATAAATGTGTACTTTACAGGACATATGGTTCTGTAAAATATGCAGGAGGCGTAAATGCATCCCTTGATAAAATAGAACAGTTTACAACATAAAATATATTTCAGAGTTAAATATCCTCAATAGTGCTAATTATTTTAAAAGTTACTTTATTTCAGTGAATATCCAGTATTGGATATGAAGCCCAGTAAGTGGCAAAGAAAATGGATGGCATCGGGAAGAGAAAATGAAATTATAATCAGAAATATCAGGAATCACTTGCATAAAACTGTGACAAGGCCATGTATTAAATAATTAATAGTTTCTATCAATCATAATCTTTTCTGGCTCTTAGCTGTTGTCTTCTGTGTTTTTTTCTTGCTACAGAACCCTCTATGATATAAAATCCATTTTCAGCATTTTATTTTATCACCAAGTTGTGGCAGAATTTCTTAGGGAAGGTGGAAGTGATCTGCATTTGGACTGTAATTAAATCACCCAGACTGGGCCTCATGGTTGAGGCCTGTAGGAGTTTGTGGCGCAGGTGGAAATTTAGCTGCCAAGTCTATGGCACAGTTAAAATTACAGCTTAAGGTGTTAGCCAGAGACAGAGGGTTTTCTAGTAAGTAGTAAGTACAGCAATTAGTGTGGACACAGTAGCTGCCGTAAGAGTTTGTTCAACAATAAGTGTTTGCATTTCTCCCTGTGCTGTATGCCAATGAACATGCACCTGTGAATGTAAACTATGTAGAGATGTATATAACCTGCCATTTTAGTCAGAATAAACGGAGAACGTAGCATTAACCATACTGGTCGGATCTGCGTTTTTGCTCTCGCCCAAACTTCCCATTATTTGGGGTTCCCTCGCTTTTCCAAGTTCCCTTGCCATTTTTCATTGCTAGGTCCTCACAAGAAGATATCTGAAATTGTGAGGAATCCC